>OMKI01013301.1:2873-15957 GCA_900302315.1 Phycis blennoides | reverse complement strand
CACCCTGATCACTTTTATTTTTCTGCTTTTATTTTCCTTTCATTCACCGAAGCGGATCGCGCTGCTCTCACCGTGTTCAGAACAACAGTATTGGGAGACATGACGTCATGCACACACACACACACACACACACACACACACACACACACACACACACACACACACACACACACACACACACACACACACACACACACACACACACACACACACACACACACACACACACACACACACACACACACACACACACACACACACACACACACACACACACACAACAGCGAGACGGAAAAGATTGTTGGCTCGAGTTGTACAGTTTTGTTTGTATAGGCTTTTACCAATAACAATCACACCGTCTCGAGGGAGATTCAAACGCCCTCTGGCCTCACAAGGAGGGCTCCGGGAGGTTTCCTCAAACTCAACGCCTAGTGGGAAGACGAAGAGGAAGCATCAGCAAAGAATACAAAATCACAGGGAATCTCATTCTAAATGGCGCCTTGTTGGGAAAATTGAATGCAGAACTCAAAGTGATGCATTGAGGGTTGTCATGGTTTCCAAAGATTCAAGAAGGCTTGCCGCCCCCCACGGACCAACATGTCTGCCGGGTCTCTACAGGCGCTGGGCGTGAGATAATGGCAGGTACAAATCACACGACCGTTGCCTTCCTGTTTGACCTTTTTGAACTTCAGGGCCTGTGGTTCTCTGGTTTCTCTGTGAAGCCACGATGTCTGAGCTCATCACAACACATTACCACTAAATAATTATTATAAAAAAAACGATAAATGGTGGCCTTAAGTACTTAGTGAACTCCGGGGAATAACAAATTTTGTAAAATGCAAAATAGCATTTTAACTTGGATATTGTACCCATTACAGTTTTACACAACGTCCATCATGTGGGAGGAAACTAACTGTGTGCCAACAAAGTGTCGTCTGTACCTAATTATAATGAAAACTTGTTTCAAACCATTTAGTCCAGATAACTTGCGTTATGTAAGAACAGCGGTTCATATGAATAACGTGTCGTGTCCCGCGGGCTGCTTCACTGTTCTGAGAGGAACATTCAAGCCCCGAATTACAAACATGCCATAGAAGTGAGGAACTACATTTTTGACTGTTCACTGTTGACTCATGTATGTAATCTAATATGTAATATGTTTAAGTTCCTATTTGGAAGGAAAGGAGATGAAATTGCGTCCTCATTACGGCGTAGTTGTTTGATATCTGTACAGCCCCCCCGTGCGGGGTGGCGTTCATGTTTTAGAACGCGATCGGCCCACTGACACCACTGTACAGGAGAACGCCACCATGAGGAACCACGTTGAAGCCAAGGAAATGTACCTTTCAATGTCAAACTCCGCCGCAGCAATGTGGAACAACCGCTGTTGTTTCATGAGCAGACGTCGCCCAGCGTGGCGTAGCCCCCCCCCGTGTACCCCTCTTTACCGGTCCACAAAGACAATGAACATGTGTTTAAGCAAGAGATAATCCTGGTGTGTGTAAAAATATATATATATATACGTTTTCAAGGTTTTTCCTCGTCTTCATGACACTATTGTGGTCTTTGTTTAGCAAGGTTTGAATTCATTCAAGTGTGTTCTCTTTTTTCCGCTGTGTCGAGAAAAGAGAGCGCCGTTATGTGCGGAGGAGGAGCACAGTTTTTTCTGTTGTACATAATATCTTTATTTTTGTATGCTGACACGATGCTTGGCCCTTGTTTGCAGTGCAATGTGGTGCATGGTTCACCGGACGGCGTGAGAGTGCACAGGCTGTTTTCTATGTAGCTGATTAGGACCTCTCGCAATGCAATGTTGAATACCAAATATGAATAAACCCACTACAGGTTTTGGTATATGCATCCACGTTGTCTTTTTCCTCTCTCTGACTGTATCACTGTAGAGCAGCATCTGATGATCCAAGGTGATACAAACACTGTCATCAAACTGAACAAACACTGTCATCAAAAGTAGGAAACATCACCATAAAAATCAACTAGTTGATTTTAGCAGCATATTATTTTTCTACAGCTAGTGTTTATTTGAATTTTAAGATGAAAATCAAGATGAAAACACAACTATAGATTTGTGCAATTTGCAGCTTTTTCAATAATACATACGTACATATATTACGTTTAAAATGATAAGAGAAAAATATGTATAAGAAAAAAATGATGTAAAGCTGATTATTTATTTTTTTATAATTTTATTTAAAGTAGGTTTGAAAAATCGATGAACCCAGAGCCATTTACAAATCTGTACATGGCTCTTCATAAAACTACATGAGCGCTTCTAACTCGGAACGCTCGCGAGACTATTTCTCAGGATAACGTCGCCCGGAACTCGAACAACTTCCTTTTCCCTTCCGTGGACCGAGAGGTAAGGTAGCAGAGATGTCACGCTAGTCAACAATACACATCATCTTAATGAAATCTTAGGCATCCTTTATGTTTAACATGTGCGCCAAACAAATTGTGAAAGAATACCCCTTAACAAAGCACATATGTCTATATGAATGTTTTGACTCAACCTTATTTGCCACATATTTTAGATGTTTCATGGGGCGTCTTGCAGATGGCGGCCATCTTTGCTAGTTTTAATACAAACTTTCATTCTTTGGAGTTACTGTTAAAACGCTTTATATTGCATGAACACCGTTCTCAAATTGTACTAGTAATTCGGCGTTGTTGGCTAATGTGTTTCTATGGCGTCTATGGACCGCTAACAACTACTACTACCGCTAACTACAAATCGTGCTCAGAAATGCTTTGCGTCGCTGATGATCTGCGTTACCTTTCAGATCCTCAACATGGTCCGATACTCCCTAGACCCCGAGAACCCGACCAAGTGTGAGTAAAGATCTCATGAATCTCTAATGTGACTTAGTGGTTGCAATGATGACTTCTTAGGACACCTTTGGATTACACATGAAAAGAACACAAGACTCACTGAGCTTCCGCAGCTCAAAACGTGGCTGTCCGTTTCTCGTGTTTCTCTAAGATGTTGTCTTGTTTTTACAGCATGCAAGTCTAGGGGCTCCAACCTCAGGGTGCACTTCAAGGTAACATGCAACGCTAACCTCGAATACCGTATACATTACCAAATGTACGAATGTCCGAGTTCACATCAATACCAACACGTCTGTTTCCACGCTGCTGCCGCTAACGTTTGAAAATGGCTTTATTTGACCAGAACACCCGTGAGACAGCTCAGGCCATCAAGGGAATGCACATCCGCAAGGCCAACAAGTACCTGAGGGATGTCACCATCAAACACCAGTGTGTCCCCTTCCGTCGCTACAACGGTGGTGTCGGCAGGTGTGCCCAGGTGAGTGGCTTTATAGATGGCTTATCATGCGTTTGGACTTGTATGTGGGGGGAGATAATCGTTTTAGCCATTTGCCTTCAAAACGTTGCAATGATGACAATCTTAGGACACCTTTGGATGTAAACATGAAAATATACGTATAATAATCTGAGCAGCGCTTTTAGGGCTAAAAGTGAAGAATCAGCAGTTGATGTTTTGAATGTTTAAACCTAATGGTGGTTCTCATGGGTTCCAGGCCAAGAAGTTTGACTGGACGCAGGGACGCTGGCCCAAGAAGAGCGCAGAGTTCCTTCTGCACATGCTCAAGAACGCCGAGAGCAACGCTGAGCTCAAGGTATGCATTTTAACATCTTATTGCCGTTTACCTGACTCAAAGTAGTTTTATTTTGGTGTGTATAATGTTGTAGTGGTGTATTCTAGGTTTGTAAGTACACTGGCTTACTAAAACCTCATGCCAAAGTACTGGCAGTTTATTGACAAATGGTTGCAATGATGACAACTTAGGACACCTTTGGATTACCCATGAAAAGACTTACAAGACCTGAGCAACCATACTTACATTTATGTTTAAAATCAAGCCTCACTTGTGACTTTTGATAAGTTGGTATGAGAAGGCAGTCATTGCAAACACATCTTGCCTGTGGTAGGTTGGCTGAACTGTTAAGCCGTTTGCCTGCTTAGCAAATGTTGTCTCTTTTGCTGCCTTCTTTGTAAACCATGCACTGCATTTCCCATGTCTGACATTGAATGAAACTTCAGTGACTAGGTTGGTTGCATCTGGTTGTTTCTTCACATTGAAACTTGGTTTGACAGTGGCCAGTCAGTAGCTGGCCATATTGTGGATATCCAAAAATCTGTTGGGATTTGCTGGGGTGGGGATGTCTTATAAGGGATGGGTGAAACTATTGAGCCATGTCAAGGCTTTTGATTATAGTAGTTTTGTGACAGGATGAGACTAGGGAAGCTGTTTTGAATGCAAATGTTAACAAAATGTGCTTGGCTATGGTGGTATATCACCATCTGTAGTCAGCTGGTCGCTTTAGTGCAACAGCGCTAGCCTCAAAATTGCCATTGCATTTCTGCACTGAACATTAGTGTTTTGGGACAACTTCAGTGGTTTGTGGAAGGACAAGATAATCTCTATTTAATCATTACTTGATGGGGTAATGCTAAAACATCTGGGAACAAAAATAACACTGCTGTTCAGAATGGATGGCTAGTGAATTAATGTGTCATTAGGCAATCCCAGTTGGTCTTATTTCAGAATGAGGTGAGGTAAATTTGCTCCAGCCCAGTTTTTTGGGCTCATGCACAGATCATTTGTATATCTGCATGTGTTGAATTAGCCTTTTTTAATGACTGGTTATGTCTGCAGGAGTGTCTGTTCCAAATACATTATTGCTTTTTGTTCATAATCAAACTTTCCGCAGCACCTTTCATGGTTCACCTCCAATACAACACAAGGCGAAACCACGCAATACAACAACCTGAGCGTTGGCTGATGTCTGCTTGTGCTTCTCCATGCAGGGTCTGGATGTGGACTCCCTGGTCATCGAGCACATCCAGGTGAACAAGGCTCCCAAGATGCGCAGACGCACATACAGAGCCCACGGCCGCATCAACCCCTACATGAGCTCCCCGTGCCACATCGAGATGATCCTCACGGAGAAGGAGCAGATCGTCCCCAAGCCAGAGGAGGAGGTGGCCCAGAAGAAAAAGGTCAGTGTGAGCTTGTGGTGGCATTTCCTGCAGGCAAGTGTTGGCTTGTTGATGAGGTTTGTGCAGCGACTCAAGAGGGTTTCACTCGGCAGCACTATACACTCAATTTAAATCAGAAACGCATTGAACTGGAGGCAGATTCAGCCCAGCTGTCGACTGTGTTTGGGTTAAGTGCTTGTGGGCTGCCTGCTTGTTTCTTTTCAAATGGTTGCAATGATGACAACTTAGGACACCTTTGGAGAAAACATGAAAAGACTTACAAGACCTGAGCAACCGAACGACAAATAAGAACTAAACCCCTTTGTATTGATGATAAAACTAATGCTGATGAGGTTGGTGGATAACTAGTAACTGGCTCCTTTTTGTTCACAGGTCTCGCAGAAGAAGCTGAAGAAGCAGAAACTGATGGCACGCGAGTAAATGTAAATAAAATGGGACGCTTACAACATCCATGACTCCTGCGTTTTCATTTGGCAACGTTTGTTACTGTTTAAAGGGTTGACCCGCAATCACCTTCAATTCAACGTGTGTGCACTATTGCATTAGTTGTTCTAGGCTTCTAAAAATCCAAACAATTGCAGGAAATGCTTAGCCATCGACATCCAAACTACAATATAAACATGGTAATTGTGATGGTATGAAAATGAAAGATGACTGCAGATAACTACTTAAGTTGCAGTGAAGCAAATCTTTTAGTAGGGCCCGAGCAGGTCATGACCTGCGACGGTCCTATTTTTCATTAGTTTTTTTTCACACTTTCATCACTTTTTTTTTTACTGCCGCCACATTCCCCAAAACTTGGAAGACATATCGGACTTGGCGAAACATTTTATACTCTGGTCGTTGTGAATTCTCCACCACTAGGTGACACTATAATAACGACCACAAAACCTACTCTTGCAAACTCCTCCTAGGCACTGTCACCGATCTACATGAAACTTTGCACACACCTTCTATGGACCCTCCTGACAAAGTTTCAAAATAAATTTGCAAATAAAGAATATTTTCTCTTTGGCTCCAAACAGGAAGTCACTAATCTCCCCATTGGAGTCTCCGATTTACATACAACTTGGGATAGTACATCGGCACGTTATTCTGAGGCTCTGTGCACATTTTGGGGATATGACCACTAGGTGGCGCTCTAAAAAGTGAAGATTTTTATATCTCAATATCGGCTTGTCCGATTGATATGAAACTTTGTACAATCCTTGCTTGATGGCCCCCTGAGGTTAGTTCATGAAGGGGTCACCGATCCCCCTCCAGGTGGCCCTCTGCTGGCAGTTGTCGAAATTGGCCACTGCCCACACCGTAAGTTATTCAAATGAAATGCATAGGGGTGGTAAGGACTGGCCCCTGTAAGGTCTGGAATTCACTTGCCGCAGACAACGCATCATGGCTGCCACGCGTATTCTGCGACCGTTTGCTATGACTGGCCGAATGTGCCACAACTCGCGCTTTCGGAACGCGTCTGGCAACGCGTTCAATCTTTCTGGACATTCTCAAGAATGTCATATGTGATCTTCATTGTTCATGGAATCCGAACCGACCAATAAGCTGACTCGCGTAATGCAGAAATAAACGTCTATGCTTTTTTTATTCTGTTATAATCATAGTTGCCACTTACCATACACAAAACACAGTGCACACGTGAGTTTTGGACTGCAGTCTTATCAATGACAAGATGCCTTCAATAGCAAAACTATCTATATATATATTTTAAAATAACTTAAAATAACACAAAATGTTCACAAATGTTAGATATGAGAATGTTTTCAAAAACACTACTCTAAACTACATGAACAACCAATCATATGCCAGGGCAAACACACCACATCAGTCGAGGCCAGATCTCCTTTGGCAAATCTTTCCTGTTGCAAAGTTTGCTCAAACTACTACTACAGGCCTACTTGTTTATGGTGTTAGTTTAGAGTATGGTGTGCTTGAAAACATTCTCATATCTGACATTTGTGGACATTTTGTGTTATTTAAATTTATTAAAAGTTATTTGACGGATTTTTTTTTTGCTATTTAAGGCATCTTGTCATTGATAAGACTGCAGCCCAGAGCACTGAAGGACCAGGTGAAGTCCCTACCGCTAGATGGAGCTGGGTGTATATTTTGTATTTTAGAAACTACGCTTTCATGAAAGCTATAAAGAGTTGTGTCCACTCAGGCGACTGTTAGTGGAACTTTAAAGCTGCTTGCAGGGCAGCGTGAGTGGGAGGGGTTTGGGGAGTTCGGTATCTTGCACAAAGGTTCAGGATGTCCAGTTATTTGTTTTTAATTTATAAAGTATTAGATGTAGGCTATTAGATGTGATTGACAACATTTTGAAATCAAAATCTATCAGCATTGACTACATGGGTCATGGTTAATTTAAGCTACGAGTTGGTGGAAAATGTTACACAGATGTGCCAAGATGTATGTACATTTATATTTTCATTCCTTACCAAGATTGAGTTGTCTAACTATCACTGCGCAAAGAAGCGGAGTTTACTTGGTTAGCCTTTGCTTTTCGTTAGCCACTAGAGTTGAAGTAGCCTTGCTCCTGTCCATGTGGATACACTTATTTATTAATTATTTCCAATGTGTTCGGAGTAGTCGCTTATTCAAAATGAGTGCCAGTACCAAAATAAATTTATTTTTCTACACGCAGATAAATCGCCACTATTTATAAAGCGGTGATTATTGGGGTACCTGCAGGGGTGAAAGTAGTTTTTATTTCTTGCCGGTACTATCATATTGACCCATAGTGCGCGCGCACCGAAAAATACACTTAATTATTTATTACAGTAGCCTATAGTCTACTTATCAAGCATTCACTGGGACTTCTTTTCACTCTAGTGCTTTTTTATCATACTAGTATATCACTCTTTCATCCCCCTGGGCCCTGTATCCGTTTTTGATTACAAATAAATTGCAAACACATAATTGTAACAACAATGATTTTAATAACATTTTTCTAGCTGAACAGTTGAACACTATCTTGCCTTTTCATTTTGGACATTGGACACAGAACAGTGGAACAGAACCGAAAAGTGAAAGTTTAGGTAAAACACTTATAATGCTGTTCATTGTGGTGAACCTCCTCTCACAGTCTGCTTTTTTATTTGGGAGACTTTGCAACAAACGTCTGTCTACTAAAACACTTTGGATACCAGCTGCGCACGTTGGCGCAACATGGCTAAGCAGTACGCGCTGTGTAGCTCGTTGTCTGTCGAGTGAAACACTGCACGGAACATTCAGACACAATTCAGGGACAGTTCAGAACGAGTTATATGCAATGTATATTGGGGAAAACGTGTTGCTTCTGGTAATATGACGTTAGCCGGTGTGTTGTCATGCGGAAAGCGCTTTTTTTTTTCCAGAGACAGTATATTTTTCTTTCCGGTACGGCGTACCCCCTCCAAATCTTTTAGTGGTACGCCGTACCGACCAGTACCGGCTTACTTTCACCCCGGGTACCTGTGATACGTCCGGAATTACATTTCGAGCTGCTTCGGGCTGGGTAGTCTACACCGAGGGTAACCTGTCACGGCGCATCACATGTAGTCTTATCATAGTTTTCTGAACATAACGTAACGCGGTGTTACTGTACCTGCCATACTTGTTAAAATGAGATGTGGACACATCTCAGGTAGGCCTATATGTCAAATGTCTCCAATATATTATATTGTAGGCCTACTTAATATGCGTGCCAGTGCCCTAGAAGCAGCATATCCAAAGAACATACCACTACTTTTTTATTTTTGCATTTTTGTATTTTGTAGGCCTATATATTATTTATTGTATTATTTTGCTAGTTGTGGTTCGGTTTCAGCTAATTTTGTTCCATATCTACATCTACGGCAGGTCAATTAGGTGTGAGCCGCTGTAATACCAGTAAGCACGGCTCATAACGCCTTACCGATAGTTGGGCGCAAGATGGCGCTGTTGTATTAACGACCAAATAAAACGCATCGCCTCTCAGTCTGGTTCGTATTGGACGCAGTTAAAGATTCCGTCCTCAGTCCTCCAGAGAAGTAGGCCAGTCTACGGGAGACTGGGACTACGAAGTTACCCGACTACTAGGCCTACTGAAAATAAATATTCTCAATAGGTTAATTTCAAAAGGGAGGCCATGAGATGCCAATTATGAGTCTGCATGTAGTTGTAAGTTGGCAACATGTTATTTTAACCTTTAGGCCTATTCGTTGCGTAACATTTATACATTTATATTAAAGCCCTACGTGTTTTAAATATTGCATCCATAGGCTGGAGTATACAGGCCTATTGTTGCGTAAAAGTTAAGCCATATATATTTTTTATAGACCGATAACCCAACAACTTCCTATTGCCAATTTTCGAACAATAATGTACAATACATGAATATATGACACATATGTACAATAACGTGGGATACATTCTTACTGCTTAATAATGAGAACCCGAGTCATTTAGGATTTTTTTTTTTTCAAAATGACCCTGCAGCCTATATATACGATGTGTGATCACATCAAGTCCCACCATTTAATGACGCATAGCCGAACTTTACCGCACGCTTTGCGCCACTTTAATCAGAGCGTGTCGCGGCCATCCGGGACGGAGGCCTCGTTCTCTGTGCGGCGTCGACACCGTGGCTGATTCAGTTCACTGATCATCTCCACCGCATCTAGGATTCATGTTGCCATGGCCTGTTTGGCCATTCTAATATAACTTCATATGGCTTTTTTTTCCAAGTTCGTTTTTTCTCCTGTAATTTATGTGTCAGACACACTCCGCCAACCCAGTGGAAATCTGTGAGCATCGCTGGCTTTTAAGGAGCAGGTCCTACCGGGTCATAGGTCTGTCTAATATAAATAATGGATTTTAATCTGTCCCCAGGGGAAAATGCAGCCGTGCATCTTCTACAATGCACTCAATTAGTCTCGATTAACAAACATTGGGTTTTTTTGTTTGAATTATTATTCAGTTAGAGCAACAAAACAAATATATATATAGCATTTTAATAAGACTAGTATGTCAATAACCGCTAAAACCAAAAAAAAAAATAGATCTCACCCTATCGCTCTCCCATCTGTTTCTCAACTGTTTCGCAAGTCGCTCTCTCTCTCTCTCTCTCTCTCTCTCTCTCTCTCTCTCTCTCTCTCTCCCTCTCCCTCCCCCTCCCTCTCTCTCCCTCTCTCTCTCTCTCTCTCTCTCTCTCTCTCTCTCTCTCTCTCTCTCTCTCTCTCTCCCTCTCCCTCCCCCTCCCTCTCTCCCCCCGCCGCCTCTCTCTCTCTGTAAAATCCTAAAATCATTAAGCACACTTGGCCTCATTAGGGGCCATAGCCTATCCAGAATGGTTTATTTACGCACGAGTTTTTTTTTCACTTTCCCTTTATCATGAGAAAAACAACAGCGCCCAAACGAACCGGTTAATTCGTTGTTTGACAGTACATCATGGAGAAAACTATATTGTCCAAATCAAACCGATGACGCCGGGCCAATGAGGACACACGAGGCTACACTATACCTACTCGGTCGCCTACGTCACCTTGAAGTCACCCAATCCCGTCAGAAACTCCCCTTTTTCTTTCTGGTTCCTCCGCGCAAAGTTTGGACTTTTAGGCAATAGACCCGAGAAACAGAGGATGATGTTTCATCTTATCAAAGAGCTCATTGGACACAACAAAGAGACTCGCTTTCATCGCCCGAGACATCCTCTTCTATGAAGCTGAAGTGATTTTTGGGGTTGGTCCCTGGGACGTTCAGCGGGCTCGACACGACTTATATAGACTTCCTATTTTTTTTATAACAGCGCAAAAATGAATTGTACTGCCACATATCGCCTGTAATGGGCTCCATCTCTTCTCGATCTGAAGTAGGCCAATAGTGGATTTCTTTTTTTCTTTCTTTTGGTCAATCTTCTTGGACACTAGTCGTTTCAGTTCAGGGCCAGGTGCATCGGGGTTTGGCAAACACACAAGCCAACTACAAGTAAAGTCAATCTTTTGAAGAGGAGGGGGGTCGAATCACTAGAATTAAGCCGTGTTTGGAGGGCACTGAAACCACCGAGGATACCTCAACACAACAAACGACAGTTCCTACCTGCTCTTGGTTATGTTAGCCGTGGGCCAGATGGACGGGTCTCGCCAGGGCGCTTTCCTCCTCAGCACTCCTCCGTTGGCAGCCCTGCACAGCATGACCGAGATGAAGACCCCTCTGTACCCGGCCTACCCGCTGTCCTCCACCGCCTCGTCCACGTCGCCCACCGCCACCTCCCCGAACCCCGGAGGTGTCGCCGCGTCCTCGCCGGGAAACAAAACGTCGGGCATCGGATCTCCTCAGCAGTGCGCGGGCGCCGCCGCCACCCCTCACGGAATAAACGACATCCTCAGCCGCCCCTCGATCGGGCTGGCCGCCGCAGGGGTGGTCGCGGCCGCCGCGTCCTCGTCGGCCGGGATTTTGTCGGGACTGCCGCGTTTTAGCAGCTTGAGTCCCCCCCCGCCTCCCCACGGACTCTACTTCAGCCCCGGTGCGGTGGCGGTGTCCCGGTACCCCAAGCCCCTGGCGGACCTCCCGGGCCGGACCCCCATCTTCTGGCCGGGCGTCATGCAGAGCCCGCACTGGAGGGACGCGCGCTTCGCGTGTTCACCTCGTAAGTATTTTCTTTAACGAATTTATACGCAATGTAGACCGATGAACCGCAATGTTCTCGGAAAAACACCCCGTGCTTATTATTCGTGCTGTTATTTACCTTCACGACGATGGGTGAAGTTGCACGAGACATCGCATGGAGAAATTAAGAGATTTTAGACAGAGAGAGAGAGAGCATTTCAGTAAACTTATCAGTTTTCTTTTCAGATCAAAACTCTGTGCTGTTGGACAAAGACGGAAAACGAAAACACACGCGGCCCACATTCTCGGGACAGCAAATATTTGCCCTGGAAAAGACTTTTGAACAAACGAAATATCTGGCCGGGCCGGAGCGCGCCCGCCTGGCCTACTCTCTGGGGATGACCGAGAGCCAAGTGAAGGTACAGCAAAACAACACTTCTGCTGGGAAACACATGGCGTGGGGAAAACCGTGCGATATTCCACTTTTACTTACCGTGATACGAAAGCAATCAGATAGGCCTAGTGGAAATAAACAGCGCTCTTTTTTTTTACATTTTCAAGAAATACATAGAACAATTATTATATTATAGGTGTATATATATATACAATAGAGAAACGTATTCATTATCTGTTCTTCATTCAAATTATAATAATATAATAAATTATATAGATACCAAATTCCCATTATAAATCCTGCACTACTAGCCTATTTTGTAAATGTCCACCGTAAGACAATTACCCCTGTCAGTTGCTATTTGCAATTACCATTGCATTTATGGGCTAGGAACTGCATAGGCCTACAACCCCCGAATGATGTCTTCTGTAGGCCAAAACGGGTACTATAGCGTGTATTTACTTATAACAGTAATTGCAGTCGAGGGTGAACGTGTTCATATTTTTTCCCTTTTGGTGTTTTTTACGCGCTAACAGCCTGTGGCTTGTGACGGTCGGACGGACTCCAATACACAAGGCTGAAATAACAGTGCATAACAGTGCAACAAAAACAAAAAAAACTAAAGTGTGACTAAAACTCATGTGTGTCGCCGTCTAGGTGTGGTTTCAAAACAGACGGACCAAGTGGAGGAAGCGACACGCGGCCGAGATGGCCACGGCCAAGAAGAAGCAGGACTCGGAGACGGAGAGGCTGAAGGGCGCGTCGGAAAACGAAGACGACGACGACGATTATAACAAACCGCTGGACCCTAACTCCGACGACGAGAAGATCACACAGCTGCTGAAGAAGCATAAACCAAGCTCGTCCCTCCTCATCCACACTTCAGAGAATGACAGTTCCTAGATTGGGGGAGGCTGGGAAAGGGGGGGGTGGGGTGGGGGCGCACTAAACGAACACAATTTAACACCCAAGCTCGGCTCTTTCCGTCAGAATCTCCTCAAGTTTTTGCACCGGGACGAGAGATGATTGAAACAAGGAGAAGCAGCTTTGTGGCCAAACGTGGACTC
>OMKI01013300.1:0-13555 GCA_900302315.1 Phycis blennoides | reverse complement strand
GCCCCCCAAAAAAAAGTGGGGCCCCCCCCCCCCCCCCCCCCCCAGAAAACCCTCTAACTCAAGAACCCCACAACTCCAAACCCCGGCCCCACGCAACCTTACCTTAAGAACTCAAACTCTAACCCTAGTTATTTAATATAGTTTATTGTTTTTATTAAACTAATCATCACTAATGATTAGTTGTCAAGAGAGATGCCAGTTGCCAGAGATCATCATACCACTGTGTCCACTTACGTGTGTCCGTATGCGTGTGTGTTAGTCCAAGTGGTGTGTGGTTCGCTCCCTGATGTGTACGTGGAGAAGCTGCTGTTCTTCCTGGCTGGTTGTTTGGAGAAGTCGCCTCACCTGCAGTTCTACCTGAGCTGGGCCCAGCACCTGCTGCTGCTGCATGGACAAAAACTCAAGAACAGGTGACCTTTCACCCCTACCCCCAACAGAAGAACTAGCATAGAGCCCCATAGGGTGATATAGCCAGCATGTAGCAATTTAGCTAGCTGTCTCCCTTTGGCGTCATATAGCCATCACATACCCAGCATGTAGCCACAAAGCCATCACATAGCAACAGAGCCTTATGCCAGCTATTTGGCATCATATAGCCATCGTATAGCCATCAGATAACAAGCATTTTATAGAAAATTTGCATCATATAGCCAACATATAGCAATTTAGCATCATATTGCCATTATATTCCAACTTAAAAGATTTTAATTGTATTGAAAATTGAAGTCGAAAGGAGATTGATGGCAGAATAAAAATCAGAAAGAAATACCAAAAATACACTGAAAATATGTGTGTGTACACATTAAGCGAGTAATTAAGTATTTAAGTAAGTCGTAGTCTTTAATATTGGGCCTGTGTCTATTCTTGTTCCAGATCGGGATCCATCCTGCCCACCATTCAGTCAGTACAGAAGAGTCTACAGAGGCATTTTGACAGTCTCGCCAAGCTGTAAGCATCCAACTCACATCCAACTATGCTTCCTTATGTCCTACCCTTAGAATCTCTTAAAACCCACCCATTGTCAACTAAACGTATACTTTTGTTGCGTATCCAAGTCAAGAGCCTTAATGTAATATACTAGTTTGTATAATCAGGCTTGTCTTTGCAAAGTTTGTTAAATGAAAGTACATTTGAACGAGTTGAGCACAATTGTCTGTGCATCAAGGGCTACCCATTAGTGCCCCCTAGGGGGAGCTCCTCACTCACTCAAAGTCAGCACTCAGGGTTCTTCATTAAGAGGACCTATGTAGTCAAACATTAATTGGGGGGGGGGGGGGTGCACGTTTACAGGTTAATTATTGGACCTTAAACTTTAATTATTGGAGATTAGCGTAAAATGACACTTAATGCCATTAATGCTGTGCCATATCAAAAAGTGTTGATTCACATTTTGTGAATTGACATTATAACATATTATAACATTTCCTTCATTGCAAGGGGCTGTGCCCATGGGCTGCAAAAAAGCTACTATGTGTCCACTTTGTTTTCTAAACATTATTGACTGAAATCACACTTCTTTCACTTAGAGAGCTGCCAAGGCTCACAGGAAGTAAGAGTGATCCTCAGCTGGAAGTGATCTCTGTTAAAAGAGTTATATGTTGAACGAAACATGGATGGAAGAAAAAGATGATAACTTTTTGGGGACGTCGAGGATTCATTTGCCATCCATTCAGCATGTCCACCCTTTCAATATTCATTAGATTAGACATAATCTTTGAGATAGAGGTGTTGCTGTTTTCTGTTGACGAGAGCCACAGAGAAAGGGCACACACCTGTTTTTTTATAATTGTAACTGAAATGCAAGTTAACAACTGTAAGTGTTTACAAAATCTGTAAACACTTACAGGAATTAATGTTCTGCTTCAAAGGCCATGTTGACACAATGTCGTCTCTGTTCTAGATGTGAGTGGAACATATACACCATCAGATATGCAGTAGCCCTGTCGAAACAGAGAGGACAGAAACGAAGCGCAGAACAGCAGGATGACAAAGATGAGGAGGAGGAGGAGGAGGAGGAAGAGGAGTACGAGGAGGAGGAGGAAGAGACATTCGATGAGGATTTGTCTGAAGGGATGAGCCAGCCCTCCGTAGAAGAAACTGCCATGGTTATGTAAAAGCCTGGGTCCAAACTCCAGTCATCTTCATTCCTTTGCGATGCCGGATATGAAAACAAATGTTATGTTGGACTTTTGGACATTATTGTAAACCTTTTTTTGTACTTTTTATTAAAATGATTGTATGAAAGTGTTTGTAACATGTTGTTTTTTCCTTGAAAAGAAAATATATTTGGAACTTTAAGGGTAATATATGTAAAGCCATAATATTTTAAATTAAAAATATATATACAAACAAGAATAAAAAATATATTTTTTTAAAGTAACAGCTAAAAATGTAAAATTAAGGCGTTTACCTTTCCTCTGCTGATAGTGAGTTGATGCGGGTCTTGGGCGGAAGACTCTGGGACGTAGGCGGAAGAGGCGGGGACTGGAGCAAAATGAGGGAAAACAAGAACATGGTTGAAGTCCCCTCGCCGGCGGGAAAAGAGATGCCTGTGAAGAAACAAAAGTTAAGCAGCGACGAAAACAGTAACCCTGATCTGTCAGGGGACGAGAACGTAAGCATTCCCGCGTTGTTGTTTGTTTCGGGGAAAAAGTTCTATAAAGCACCCGGTTAGTTATCATCATGCTAAAGTAGTTAGCTAGCTAGTTAGCTGGCTTGCTAGCCCAAGTGCCTTGACTGAAAGGAAATGCCATCAGTCGGCTATGCTACATAGCTAGTAGTGTCTACATAGCACACAGTCTCATTACTATTGGCTTAAAAAAATATCTGTCCATAGGTTTCCAGCGCTGTATTATGGGTTTTTACTTGCGGTTTCCCTGAAGTACACTACTGTCTTTTGAGCTTGGCCCAAATTAACCATCATCATAACCCTGACTACACTACACCCTGACTACACCCTGCTACATGCAAGTTGGGTCTGATCCCAAACTATCGTTAAAGGTATTGGTTATTCGTAAATCGACTCTTATTCTTGGAGGTTCTTGTCCTATTTGGAAAAAATCACAACGGCATAAGCATAATAATTAATTTGCCATACTTATTAACGCTTTGTTTCGATTGATTCACTTGATGCCACGTTTTCTAACACGCCGAGTACGTTGGCTGGTACAAAAACATAATTCACGCCATGACTGGCAAGGCCATGGTCCGATTGGCTGCACTATCGAATACATGGTTATTAACGCTCCTCATTGACCGTGATGATGCCATCCTTTGTTAACGCTTCAAACTCAGTGCTTTGATCTAGATATTGTGCATAGGAATGCATAATCTAGATTTCGCTTTTCGTCATATTTGTTCTTCTTCACACCAAATGTGTGCAATTAATGGATGGCTAAACGACTGAACCTCGAGATTTCATTCAAACTGTATTACTAATATATATATATATATATAATGTATATGTATATATATATATGTATTACAATATATATTTTTATTTTTTTTTCTTACTTTTTGAAATATGCAAAAAAGATAACATTGAGCCTATCTTTCCAATTGTTACGTTTGACTCCGCTAAGTTCCGCGGTTCGATCCCCACCTCAACAAAATGTATCTCAATGATTACGGGCATTCCTATGCACAAGCAATTCCTCAATTTCTAGTTTGGGGTTAGTGCCACTCCAAACCCATTGGCTGCACAATCCCGGTCATTAACACTATGATCCCCATTGGCTAGACCTTTCCAACGCTGCTAATGCCTCAATCTCTATGGCTGGACAATCCCATTGTAACCAAAGCCTCATCCTCATTGTCCGGGACGTGGGTTGATAACGCTGCGACCCCATTGGCAGGATGACGCCGCCAGCGTGGAGAGTGGGACCAATGTGGAGCGTCCCGACACGCCCACCAACACGGCCAACGCTCCCGGCCGGAGGAGCTGGGGAAAGGGCAAGTGGAAGTCCAAGAAGTGCAGATACTCCTTCAAGTGTGTGAACAGCCTGAGGGTAAGCACGTTTCTCCCCACCATGATAACCAACCTTTCGTTTGGGGAAGTGGGAACAGATGGGGGAAACGCTGTGATACTAAACGACGGGAGGGCCCCCCACAGCCACCGGCTCTTGTCGACGCAAGAGCAAAAAAAAAACCCCAAAAACCCCAGGTTTTCAGTTCTCCGTGTTGATGAACGCCAGTGCCAACTTGCCACGTTCGCTCATAAACGACGAGATGTGTGTGTTGAATTGTTTTTTTCAACGTACAAAGGTGCGTTTCGCGGAGGGCCCTGTGGAGCACAGGTAATGTTGATGTGTTGGGACGCAACGCTTTAAGTGGAGCCCTGGGGGTCACAGCTGCTGGGAAGCCTGTTTAGCACCGACTGTAATCACATCAATAATCAAGTTGGGTCGAGAAGCCACCGGGAGTCATATTCAGAATCATGACGATTAAAAGAATTCCCCTGATTGTGCCTGATTGTCCCCTGGCGTGTTCAGAATGATGTTATGTAGATTATTTTACATGAAACCATCTACATGGAATTGCATAATTTAGAGATCATATTGAGCATCTCCGTATTACGATTACTCAGTGCTACTCAATACTGCATACTCGTTTCCTAGTCAACTCAAACTTAATTCGCATAGCACTTTTTGTGCAAGATGGCGGTGTGAAATGCCTGCCACGGGGCACGACATGACCAGAACACGACATGACCAGGGCACGACATGACCAGGGCACGACATGACCAGGGCACGACATGACCAGGGCACGACATGACCAGAGCACGACATGACCAGGGCACGACATGACCAGGGCACGACATGACCAGAACACGACATGACCAGGGCACGACATGACACGAAAAAAAAAACTAAATGGTCACAGGATAGATTTGAGAGGTAGAATGAAAGATGAAGATTTCTGTCTGTCTGTCTGTCTGTCTGTGTGTACCTGATTAGAGGATACTAAATGGAAATAAGCTGGTGTCTTTGCATGTGTGGCCTAGTCACCAAGACTGTGTGTGTGTGTGTGTGTGTCGGTTTCAGGAGGACCATGGACAGCCGCTGTTCGGGGTTCAGTTCAACTGGCACAGCAAGGAGGGGGACCCCTTGGTGTTCGCTACCGTGGGCAGCAACAGGGTGAGTGCCGATGAAGACCGCGGCGGCCACGCCATTGTTGGTGATGAAGACCAAGGCGGCGGCCATTGGGCCGTCTTGGTTTGCCGTGCGGAGTCGGAGCATACCTTCTGTTGTAGCGCCATAGTGTGGCGCGGTGTGACTGTGAATACGCACGAGCAACGGAGTGGCTTACAAAAAACATGAATGTATACAAAGTCAAAGCATTCTGAGCACTGGCGGGTCTCATTTGAACGTCTCCCTGGCTTGACCGACGGTTCCCCTGTCGCCCCTCTGTGTAGGTGACCCTGTACGAGTGTCATTCTCAGGGAGAGGTCCGGCTGCTGCAATCCTACGTCGACGCCGACGTATCCTTTCAAGCCCCGAGCGCGGCCTTTAGGCTCGTTCCCCTGCTGCGCGCGCAGATCTGACATTTTTAGTCGTTTATCCAAAGTAACTGGCAATGAGTTCAGATGAATGTAATTAAGGAGCCAGGTGCCCTTGATAATGGCTAATTGTATGCAAAGCAATGATTCATCTTGATATCATCAAAGTCAGACACGGCAGAACCAGTTGCTGCTTCCCAACCTTCAAGCTTCGCTTAAAGGGTTTCACCTGAATACATTAACCCACGGTGACACGAGTGTAACACACTTTAAATGTCCTAAAATCTTTCTCATACAGCTTTGTGCTTGACTCTAACTCAGAGAGGTTGTGATGTCACAGTCATGTGACTGTCCCAGGATATGAAAGGAGTGATTTGGGCCCCAATCGTTACCATAGTAGCAGAATGGGGCTCCGCCTGGCTTTTTCGGTTTTTTCTCCTTGACCCTGGACCTCCGCCCGCTCAAAGGCAGACGAGAACTTCTACACTTGTGCCTGGACCTTCGACACCAACACCAGCCACCCTCTTCTGGCCGTGGCGGGCTCCCGTGGCATCATACGCATCATCAACCACATTTCCATGCAGTGCATCAAGGTAAGCCTGGGGGGGGGGGGAGAGCAACACCCCCGGTGTTGCAGGCAGCCATGCATAGTGAGTCGGTTTTCACAACTTTTCACAAAAGGTTACTCAGGGTTTTTCCCCCACTGGAAATGAATATGTACCTTTGACACCCTCAGGTAGCTTCCCCAAAACACAGCCTCGGTTTGATGCAAATGTTTTTAAGCTGAAGCCTGGGAATCCACCACAGTCAAGCTGAATGATATTCCGGTAACAAGGTCAGTAACCCGGCCAGACGCTACAGTAACGCCTCGTTGTGGTCCATGCAGCATTACGTAGGTCATGGAAACGCCATCAACGAGCTCAAGTTCCACCCCCGCGACCCCAACCTGCTGCTCTCCGTCAGCAAAGGTAATGCAGGAACGCCCCGGTCACTTCGCCTTCACCCGCGGTAACGTCACGGTGACCGTCTCCGTGTATAAGCGATGCCTGCGCTGACTGTTTCCATGATAATCATCCCTAAGGTAACCCTGTGTGTGTGCGCGCGTGTGTGTGCGTGTGTGTGTGTGTGTGTGTGTGTGTTCTCCAGACCACGCTCTGAGGTTGTGGAACATCCACACGGACACGCTGGTGGCCATCTTCGGAGGCGTGGAGGGCCACCGAGATGAGGTGCTGAGTGCCGTGAGTAGCACTCATTAAACCCTTAATCAATCCATCATTCAGTGCACGTCGTCAATAAGGACGCCCAAGCCCCAGGGGGGACATGGGCCAGTTCTCCACGGCATTTTTGTAAAGATCGGAAACAAGTGAATGTTATTTGTTTGTGGACCGTAGTCACAGCTCAGAGGAACGCCACTACATATTTTCATTCTGAATCTGTCGGTGTCCTCCAGGGCTCAACTGGTGGAGTTTAATGGCAACGGGTCAGGGTTAGTGGGGCTTTGTGATTAAAGTGGTGAAAAGACCCAAAAGCTGGACCCTTGACAGCCAGCGTTTGGTGTCACGTCCGACTTCAGCGTTCTGAAAGATATTGAAATCCTCCTGTGTGTGTGTGTGTTTAGGACTTTGACCTGCTCGGGGAGAAGATCATGTCATGCGGCATGGACCACTCTCTGAAGCTGTGGCGGATCGACTCTGAGAGAATGAAGAAGGCCATCCGTGGCTCCTACGAGTACAACCCTTCCAAGACCAACAGGTAGGACGACCACGGGCTGTGGGCCGCCCCCCCCCCCCAAGCCTTCAGACGGCGCCCACGTGGAGGTGCGACAATGTAGCAACCCCACCGCCCCTCTGGGCTCATTTCATTTCTCGCGGCCGCCGTAGTGCGATGATGGTGGATGAGGTCCTCCGCGATGCGACTGTGCTAGGATGACGACGTGACTGCCGCGCCGAATGTAACCGCGAAACAACGAACCGGCGTGTTTTTGTTGTTGTTCATTGCCCACGCGGCGTCCGTCGTCGTCTCCTCCAGGCCATTTGTGTCACAGAAGATCCACTTCCCGGACTTTTCGACACGAGACATCCACAGGAACTACGTGGACTGTGTCCGCTGGCTGGGCGACCTGCTGCTCTCTAAGGTGAGGGTGCGCACACGCACGCACATGCACATGCACACCGTTACTACGCCGACGGCGAAAGGGTGTCTGGGTCAAGGGACAGTTCTTGTGCCTTTTTATGAAACACTTTTGTGCTTGTGTGAATATAGTGGACAGTTTGTAATTTGAGGTTTTCATGTGCGGATGGAAATGGGGGGAAGGGGGTGGGGTTTGATTCCTGTGACACCGGGACAAAGGTGATCTTGGCATTTAGTCATCAACTTACGTCACTTCAGTCGGTTGACAACATCCCTCAGTCTACAATACAGAGTGTTTGTTTGTTTGTGTTTAGTCATGTGAGAACGCCATTGTGTGCTGGAAGCCAGGCAAGATGGAGGATGACATTGACCGGATCAAACCCAACGAGTCCAACGTGACGGTGTTGGGCCGCTTCGATTACAGCCAGTGCGACATCTGGTACATGCGCTTCTCCATGGACTTCTGGCAGAAGGTCGGCATCCATCTTTTTTAATGTTGCTTGATATGTTTCATACTGTGGGGCTCCCTGTTTGGGGTACAAAAGCCTTACATTATCATGTAGTGTTTGTTAATTCATAAAGATTTGTAATAATAAATATAAACGTACATTTGTAGGTCAATTATAATGGTTTTTAATAATAGATAATAAAGGTACATTCTTAGGTGAAATAATAAAGGTTGGTAATAGTATGTAATAAAGGTTAAAACAAAGTTCAGAAATGTATGTAAAATATAATTTCACGGTTGACCTTCAAAGGGGATTTCAGATTTGTATGTTTTACAAATCATTTGCATCTTTTAAATGATTTGTGTTTCCTGTCAAACATTGGGGAATCTATTCTGCGGGTGCTTTCTGCTCTTTAAACAATCCCTCCTCGTCTTCTGATTGGCAGATGCTTGCCCTGGGGAACCAAGTGGGCAAGCTCTATGTCTGGGACCTGGAGGTAGAAGACCCCCACAAGGCCAAGTAAGTAATCACCTTTTCTTTCCCTTCATCACAGTGAGGTCAGACTGACTCACACATGACTCATCTCACTCCCTCGAGAAAATAAAAGGGGAATTCCATTCCATCACCTCAAATTCACATTTGAGGTGATGGAATGACTTATTCGTCAGGTGTCGGGGTTCACACGGGGTTCACTCGGCTCACCTGGCCATGGATGCTGCTAACTGGCCGTCTCGCTCCCAGGTGCATCACGCTGACACTTCCACGCTGCACCTCCGCCATCCGTCAGACCAGCTTCAGCCGGGACAGCAGCATCCTGATCGCCGTGTGTGACGACGCCTCCATCTGGCGCTGGGACCGGCAACGCTGAGCGCCGGGGCCTGCCCCCCCCCCCCCGCCTGATTTTGCCATGCTTCCGAAAATCGGGCCCAGAAGAAGTTTTCGCCGTTTTCCGTTTTTCGCAAAAGTGTTTTCCGTTCGACGGACGGAAATCACAGCGGAAGCGCGCTGCTGTACGGTTACAGACGACAACAATCCTTTTAGTTTTTTTTTTTTTATCCAACAATGATGCAATATTACGCTTAAAACTAAACCTTCCATCTTTCGGTTCACGTTCTTCCCAACCCTAGGAAGACAACTCTTTACAGTATGACTTGTGTGGACAGGCAGAACGAACAACAACTCTTTAGAACTTTTTAATTAGACTTTGTCCCCGTTATTTAGGATGCCTTTTTTTCTCGGTTTATCAGTCAGCCCAAGGGAGGCAGCTGGAATGTGTTTTTTTGTTTGTTTTGTTTTTATACACATGCCGCAATTATACACATAATTATGCACATTAATTACACACGTCTACACGAGATGGAAGACTTATGTCTAAACTAGTGCCGTCAGCCGTAGCCTGCGCTGCACTCCATTCCATTTGCAGCAGCATCTGCAAGTTAGTCCTCATTTGAGAATCCAGAAATATTGCCGGAAGGTGAAACCGTCAGTACTTCCATTGTCCTATCGACAGCTCTGGAAGAAATTAAGAGACCACTGCAAAAATTATCAGTTTCGCTGGTTTTAATATTCATAGGTGTGTGTTTTAGTGAAATTAACATTTTCTTTTTTCTTTTATTCTGTAAACTGACGGAAGGACGGATGGAATCAACTTGACATACTGTCTCCCTCTGCCAGTAAAGCCAGAATTCATCCCTTCTTTCCGTCACAAAACCTTCCACTTCAACTCATTTGGCATGGTCAATAGTTGTTTTTTTATTCCAATTACTTTTGAGGTACTACTAGCACTGTTTTTATCTTCCAGCTGGTCCTATTGCAATAGGATAGCGATTACCACATCAGTGGCTTTTATGAGTTTCCTTGGAAAATAAGATTAGGTTCAGGTGATCACTATCACCATATAGAGATACTGATGTAAGAAAAATGTTTTGAGTGGTCTAAATTTTTTCCGGAGCTGTATATGTGGGCGACATGTTCATGATTTATGGGTAATTAACATGTACATTTGTTACACCCGCATCGGAGGGACACCAAATGCTCTCAATTTGTTTTGGTTTTCCCAAATACAATAGAAATCAATGTTTTACATTAGTGTGTTACTAATCACATGTATCTCCTGTGATTTGGACTTGGAATAAAACCTATTTTTCTACGGATGTCGGGAAGTACTCTGATGTATGGCATTCCGTCTGAGGTGGCTAGCTTTCCATGATTATGCCAAACAGTTTGTGAACGTATTAACATCACATTACAATCTAGCTCAAAATAATAATGGAATGGTGATATTGACTTAAAAATGTGTGAAAGTAAGGTGGGGATATTAATGAACATTAGAAAGTGAAACCCATGACGTCTTCTGCAATCGTCATCAACATCCGAAACAAAACCAGGTTTTGGAATTGGATAACCAGGAGTCCGAACGACACTATGATTGCGACGGGGTGCATATACCTATTCGCTGTCTCTGCGATGACAGGTAGGTCACAAAACCTGTCCCTCGAATTTTGAAAATGTTGTTACCGACGCTGACTCTGATGGTCCACAGCGCACGGCGTCCAAGTTCAAGGAATCCTGAAAACTGTTGACTATGGGCAGGACGCGGTGTTAAACTTCTCGACGACAACAGCCGGCAGCGTCATGCAGGTGACCTTGCAGAAGAGTCAAAGGACCGGCAACGACCCTACGGAAACATTGGCAACATACAGCAAGCGATACGGCGAGCTCATACAAAGCCCGAGACTCAATTGGACCGCTTCCACGTCACCCTCGGACCTGGCTGTCACAATAAAGAGCGTGACTTGGACCGACGAAGCTTGCTATGAATGTATCTTTAATGTCTACCCCAGCGGCTCACAGAGACGGGTAATCTGTCTCAGTATTCAAGGTAAATCCCTGCCATAGCAGTACTCTTAAGCTGCAGTTGGCAGCCACTATAATGAACATTAGAGCAAGTCGGGCATTATAGGGCAGATAAAGAGTAGCTGCTGGCTGTTTTATTTTCCAGGGATATCAAACGTATGGACGGGTGTGCGGCAGCCCAATCCCGGAAAGCTGGTGGTCAGTTGTTCTGCTACGGGAAAACCGGCGCCTTACTTCCGCTGGGACACCCCCGGAATCGATAACGCCTCTCTGACCAGCAGCCACCGAGCTGAGGAGAACGCCGACACCACGTTTAACGTCAGCTCTGACTTGACTCTGGTGCTGCCCTTCCCGGCGAACTATGTGGAGTGTCTCGTCTACGGTGGCTCCACGGTGCCGATGCGAGCGCGGATCTCCCTCCCCGTTACATACGGACGAGGAGATACGGAGGCGGAAAAGGGTACGTAGTATAGTAGGACAACACTAAGAAAAACAACACTTGTCAGATACGACCCATATAGGCTTGAATTGTGTGTGTAAAATTACTAATTAATAATAATTGTATTTTAATTTAATTTTTAATTTTAACAGTGAGAAAATGCCTTGGGAATTTTTGTTTTTCAGAAAGTGAAAGCTCTGTTGGTGCGATAGTTGGCGTTATACTAGCTGTTAGTAGCTGCCTTTTCATTGTCGCCATTGTTGCTGTACACCAAAAAAGAAAGGTATTGTTTTATTGTTATTAAATTTATTGTAGGTTGTCACAAAAGCATATTCTCATTATCACATTTCAATGACTGAATTATTAGTCATTGAGACGGAATTTACGGAAATTACGGATGCCTATAGGCATCCGTAATTTCCGTTTCTCAGAAATTACCCTCAAATGATGGCTCATAAAGCTATTAGTGGACTAGCATCGCCCACTATTATTAATAGCTTTAATTTGGCTCAATGTCATTGTGTAAGGCCAACATTGCAACTACTAATTTTTTGTTTTTGTTGCAGATACTACCTTTCATACATTCATTTGCGTTAACCTCACGTAAGTTAACCTTGGGGAATTTGCAAATTGCATACGTTATGTAGACCTAAGTGGTTGAACGATGTTGGAGTTTATCTAAACTATCATTTGTTTCATAGGTGTATGTCCTCGATTTCAAAGGACAACATCGCCAATGACGTCGACTATATCTGTAATTTAATGTATTAATGAATTTAATGTATTTATTGAACATTCTTACACTACACAGCTTCATTCGAATTAAAGTCGGAGCATTGGTTATAATATATATATAGACAGTATATAAAAGTTATATAACTCTAAAAGGTATAAGTGGTAAAATGGAGAGCCGTTTGGGAGCCGAAAGAGCCGGCTCTTCTTGGTGAGCTGAGCCAAATCCGGCTCACTAAAAAGAGCCGAAATTCCCATCACTAGTTGGGGCTAAATTTCCAGCGCCCCACCGGCTTTAAATTTGGCGACGTTGATTGGCCACTTCATAATTTCCCCCTAGCAACCATAACCGGATTGGCTGTTTAGCTGCAGGTCAGGGCCACTTTGTCAATCTCCCCATGAGAGAAATACACTCACTGTCTGTCAGTGGAAATTCACTGTTTAATCAGTGTATCAGTTGGTGGAAATGTTGTTCAAATTATTTAAACTGTACGCCTTGGCACTTTAATTGCTCTTTGTAAGTTGGCACTTTGATCGCTCTTGGTAACTTGTCAGTTACCAAGGTAACTGTTAACTTGTCAGAGATGTTATATACTAGCAATAGTTAATCTAGCAATTGAAATGCTTGAAACTTGTTCTGGTGACGTTCTTACTGTATTAGCTGCAATGAAATGTTGTGACTTCTTATGACAAATGTACTCTTTGTAAGTCGCTTTAGATAAAAGCGTCTGCTAAATGCCCTGAATGTAAATGAAGTTGCATGTAGGCACACAAACTATAAAGTAAAACTGACGGTGAGGAGGGATAAGCTTCAACTGGACCAGAGAGGTGGAAAAATAACCAAGAACAAGAGGAGAAGAAGAGTGAGGAGAATGAGGAGGATTTATATATATTTATTTTCCATTTATGTGACAATTTTCACATAAATGTCACTTCCCTTTACCCACTGCAGTGTTGCACATGTGCCTGTTACTTCTGTGAAATAAATATGTTACACAGTACACATGTCCGAGGTCCCTCGTCCCATTTTAAATTGTTTGTGGTGTCCTTGAAAAGTTAATAAACTAGTTAAGTCAAGTCAAGTCAACTTTATTGTCAGTTTTCATGAGCGTACAGGACATACACAAAAACCGAAATGCCGTTTCCCTCGATCCCTGGTGCAAGACACATATGCAAATATAAATATCAAAAATAGATATAAAATAAGAATACAAAAGAGAAGAGAATATATACAAACAGTATAGGACAGTTATATAGACAGTATGGACAGTGATTTTTTTTCTTCTTATAAACAGTGAGAGATTATTTTAAAAATAGTTCTTAAAAAAAGTTATTTAAAGTGGCTGTGCATGGTGGTGGGGGAGCGGAGTAGTGTGCAGGTGTGTGGGGGTGGATGGGTGGGGGTTAATGTCCAGGCTCTTGGGGAGAGGGGTTGTGTGCAGGTGTGTGGGG
>OMKI01013272.1:7780-22843 GCA_900302315.1 Phycis blennoides | reverse complement strand
GGGGGGGGGGGGGAGGGGGGGGGGGGGGGGGGGGGGGGGGGGGGGGGGGGGGGGGGGGGGGGGGGGGGGGGGGGGGGGGGGGGGGGGGGGGGGGGGGGGGGGGGGGGGGGGGGGGGGGGGGTCGGAGTGTGACCCGAACGGGCAGCAAACCGCTCGGAGGGATGAGAGTGTCAAAAAAAAGGCGCATTGGAGGACGAAAGAAGCAATAAATATTTCATGTTCGCCGATGAGTCTGAGTTGTGCCGGGGGAGACGTGGGAGACGTCACGGGGGGGGAGGGAGGAAGTGGATTTGGTAAAGAGCAATAGATAAAATAAAAAACACGACTGCGGAGCTCCACGCGGAAGCCAACTGAAAACGCTTAAAGACTTTTGTTTAAAAATAACAACGTATCGTGGCGTCACGGTTGATGTGGCGTCACGGTTGATGTGGCTAGAGGGGTGGGTACATAGTTAAGGAAGGGGGGGGGGGGTCTTAGGGCTCTGATTAGTTAAAATTTTATTGCAAAAAAAACAAAAAAGACTTATGTTTTGATTTCTTTTGTGTCCACAATACATCGTTTAAATTGGTGCTTTGATCGACAAAATTCTCATGCCATGATAACATACCTAGAGTAAAGTGTTTATCTCCCTGTGAGCAAAATCTGTTCTATTCTTTGAGTATCTTTATATTGTCATACGCCTTAGTTGCACCCACTTCATTTTTGACTAATATGCTCATGTGTAAATGTATAATATCATGTTTACTGTGGACACTTCTAGGTACTTTAAAAAACAACAACCGCATGTTTAGAAAGCAGATATATAGATATTCCACAAATCTATACTATTTGCTTATTGTATGTATTCAAACGTACATTTTTGAAGTTGCATACAATATGCTGTAGTATATTTGAAATGGCAAATCATATCTTCATAGAGGAGTATGATGCTTATTTAATACTAACCCCCCCCAGCTGTCTCCTATGTTATCAATGTAATAGTACCTCCATATTGTTTTGCTTTCCACTGGACTTGAAAAGAAGCCCAACATTTTTTATTTCTGTGCGTACGCTAGACGTTGGTGAATGTACTGATGTAATAGAGCACAAGAAATGGGTGGGGGGTATTGTTTGTTACCATACATGTACAATGTCATTGGTGGTCATCCTCTTAACCTCTGTTTTTATTCAGAACATAAAAAGGGAGTTGTACAGTACTACAGTTGTACATTTCCCCCACTAGTTTTACTGCAAGTAACAACAGGAACTTGCTCTTAACAAGTACATGTAACTGTCTTGATTGATTTGCTAATATTTATTGTTTTTTTATTATATATAAATCGTTTTGCCCCCTTAAATTAAGCAATGACATAAAAGACAATTGTTTGTAGACAAACTGTGAAAATAGCAACTGAAGTGTACATTTTGTTTGTCCTGCATGGAGCACTTTACTGTTCCTGGTCTCATTCTGGCTGGTTGTGATCGCGTCACCTTAGAGACCAATCTGTATTCACACAGCACTCAGTCGTAATGCCACCTAGTTTGAACGTAACAAGTGTACATATACTCTTAAAAGGTCGACACATTTTAGAGAATGGGAAATGTGTTTTATATAGATGAAATCTGCGGAAATCGATAAGAGCGATGTGAATGTGGCGTTGATGAAACTGGATTCCCACGCTTTGTTTCTTTCACGATATGAACACACTCAATTCAACAGTTCAAACAGACCGACAATGTAATACAAAGGCAAAAGGCAAAAATCCCAGATGGGAGATTTTCATTTGTATCCTCACCAAGACGCGTTGGTTCAGCCATCGCTCATTTAAAAAACAAAACAAAACTAGGTTATCTGGAATTGGATGCATCTGATCTAAATCTAATCTAATCTAACCCCCCCCCCCCCTCGGCAGTTTTATCAACGTTTATCTTGCTATACCGTCAAGAGTGTATTACAATGTTAAGACTGTGTTGTGTTATTCGTAAGAGTATAGTAAAAGATATAAATGTGTCTGTGAATACCGAATACTCGACAAAGCTATATAGTTGTTTCCTGGTTGTTGTGTCGGATCTCACATTTGGCATGACTGCCATTCATTTCCTCTTGCTTGTGGTTATGGTTGCCATGACAAAGAAAAAAAGGGTGACAGGTTGAATGGACTCCCGGAGAAATGGCTCCAAAAGGCTGAGGCTTCAACACGTGTGCAAACCGTGGAGAAGCACATGCACGCACATGCGCGGAGCAACGAGTGGGGCTTGTGTATGCATGACGGAGAACAGCACAGCGGCTCAAAGCGAATGGGTTATGAGCACATCACTGAAGCACTGTTCATATGCATTTTAATGGTGTCACGATAATTCTATATGCTGTACATACACATTTTTGGCAACTAATAAAGACACTGTTGGTTTTATTAGACGCCTTGTGTTGATGTGCTTTTTGTTTAATTCACAATCATATCCAGTACGTTATATATATATATATATATAAATTCTTATTAAGTCTGCTCCTATACTGCCCGTTAAGAGTTCATTAAAATGAGAGACCATGAGCCCAGAATTTAGCCTGGAGGTTAATATCACCGACTGGCCAAATAACGGTCCCCTAAGCATAATCACTCGCAAGGAGGAATCCATCTCACTGTTATTCTGCCTGCCACTTAAAGCTCTTACAAAGAGTTGCATTAAAGAGATAGCATTTTCCAGAGAGGGTTTTCCATCAGTTGAATTGCTTGTTAAATCTGTAACTCTCTTTGTGTTAAAACAGAAAGTAAAAACAAAAAATCTAATTAAATTTAAGATGCAGTCTAAAATAAGACAAGATAGTAGGCTACTTGATGAATCCCAGATGGGGGATTTTGGTGTCACAGCAGAATGTACAGGACATAAATAAATAAATAAAAATATGTACACAATAAAATGTAATTACAGTAAAAACGAACCCCCCAAAAATACAGCATATGGGCCTCTATCTACTAGTATCGATGTAAAAATAAATGTGAATAAATAAATGGAAACATTACTGACAGTTGACATTATCAACAGTAAATGCTACACTTTTCAGTGCAGTGACCGTTATAAACAAGTGTCTCAGTGAAAGCGTCCAGAGTAAGCTACATTATTTAATCTAATAAATACATTAAAATAGATAGTAAATGATCGTGAATGTGTACCTGATAATGAATAGTGACTATTGAACGAGTGTCAAATGTCAAAGCGGAACTTTGTTTCTTTTCCAAGAGCAAGACGGACATTTGGTGTGGTGCACCCGATGCGCATGTATGCTATCGACCCCGGAATTCTGTCTTGACTTCATTAGGGGTCGTTTTAGCGACAGACATTGTTAGTATTTGAAGAAAAGATACGTTTCAGGTAAAGTTTTCATAGTTGTTTTTTGTTGTATGCCTCCTTGGCTGTTCAAACGAACACCATGCGTCTCACGTTGCAATTGTTTATATCTCATGGGCGAGTTGCGCGTAGAATCGGTCTTGGACCCGAGTCCAGAATCAACATACTTCGGAACATTTTAACTGGACTCGTCCGCCACGAGAGGATCGAAACCACCACGGGACGGGCCGATGAAGTCCAGTTCTATGCGGAAAAGGTAAGACGTTGATTATGTATACGAGTTGTTTCACCTTGTCGAGCTACTTGGACTATGACAGGACAACTACACCTTTGTGTATGTATTGCTGTAGCCATCCTATAGTTGTAATGTTATTTTCAATGGGGTGTTATTTGGTGCTGATATAACTATATGGAATCTAGCAGGGCGGTATATTCACATAACGCTGTATACTTGTATGGACATGCCCTTCAGCGTTTGACTTGTATGAGCAACTTTATGTCAAGATGTCAGTGAAACGTTAAATCGCTTTTGAACACATTGAATCATTTACCGCTTTGGAGACTTGTAGTCCAATGTAGTGGGTCTGATCGTCGTTTTATCAGATTATCAGATTCATTGACAACTACATAACATATACATTTCTTTAAATGGGAGGTATAGGGGATAGGCATCTTGCTTAAGGATGCCTACAGAAAGTCTGTAGGTTTAGAGTCAAACACCCACTTCACTATCCTATATAGTAGGCTATACAGTCTAGGAATATATGATGCATAATAGTCTCATGAGTAAAGTTCTCATATAAAGTTGTCCAATAACTGTTTGACATTGAAGAGAAGATTATTTGGATTTTAACTTGTTCCTCCCTGTATCCTAACCTTTTGCTCTTAATGTATATTTTGGTCCTAGTTAATCGACTACGCCAAAAAAGGAGATACTGATGAGAAAGCAATGAAAATGGCCAGTTTCTGGCTAACGGTATGTTGCTTGAAAATGTCAGTAATATAATAATTTTATATATAAAATAGCTTTTTGTATTGTAGTCTGATTTGTTGTCTTTCTTTCTCTCTCACACACACACACACACACACACACACACACACACACACACACACACACACACACACACACACACACACACACTGTATCCAGGAGAAGGATCTGGTCCCAAAGCTGTTCAAGGTCCTCGCTCCCAGGTTTGAGACCCAGTCGAAGGGCTACACCCGCATGGTGCGTCTCCCCGCCAGGTTGAATTTGGATCGAGCCAAGATGGCCGTGCTAGAGTACAAAGGAAACCCCTTCCCTCCTCTGAGTCCCATCAGAAAGGAGAATGAACTGACCCTCGTCAACCAGCTGCTCAAAGCGTACAGAGAGGAGAAGGCACAGCTGCTTGCAGCCAAAGCCTGAGACCTTAACGCCCTCACGTACCCGTTCATTTATATCCCGGATCAAAGATTACTCCACTGAGGTTCCATGTTGTTGTCGGCTATCTGGTCTAATTTAGTAGACATGTAATGGTGGTTGTTCCATGAGTCACACAAAAGCTACTGCATCGACTGAAGCTGGGACATGACTATATTTGTCATTCCAGTTACAAAACCTGTACATGTTGTGTTAAAATAAACGTTTGTATTTCCTATTAAGACTGTTAATGGTTTATCATTATTACAACTATGGGTGTCGATTTAGAGTTTTTTATGACCATCACTATTAATGACAGCTGCCTGTTTCCAAAAAAAAAACCCCACACCATATATTGACCTTTTTACATCAACATTTATCAATAATGGGTGAAACAGTTTGTCTTTAAATTGTGGTTTGCCGTAGCAGGTGTAGATCCTAGTAGGCGGCCATGGTGGACTGCAGCCAGTCGGTGAAGATGCACGTCTGTGTTGGGAGAAACGTCAAACAGAGCAACTTTCACGAGGTAGCAAAGCGCAGCGCTGTGTATCTTCAGCCTCATCGCTAAGCAGCGTCTGAACGGCGGGAGCTGCGTGTTTCCTACCTTGGCGTAGACACCGGGGTGGTTCTTCTCGGCGCAGCCGAAGCCCCAGGACACCACGCCCTGCAGCTCACCGTCACACACCACCGGGCCGCCGGAGTCACCCTGAGAGGACCGGGGACAGCGCGGGTCGAGGTGACTACCCCCCGTCGGTGTTGATCAGCACAGCGTGAGCGGAGCGGTTTTAATGTCTGAGGAAGGTTACTGCGGAAGGGCAGGTCCCGGGAGCCGTTTGATTTATAGCGATGGAACCCATTTGACGTAGTTCAATTGAAACTCGAGTTGAGTCGGCAAATCTGTCCACAAAATCCTTTTCCCTCCTGTTTTTTTTTTTTTTTTCTTTTAATGAAAACGCTCTGCATTAAATCAAATGTAGACATACAAGCGGCTCGTACCAAATATATCTCCATTGTAGAAAACGCTTCGCCTGACATCACCTGACCGATTCACAGATGTTTATTTGTGTGGAACATCTTGGTTAATTTTTGATATCAAAGCAGCATGATCAATGCGCGCTGACCAAAATGTCCTTGAAAGTAGGAGAATAGACCTACAACCAATCAGCAGAACGTGTGACTCATCAGCCATCTTGGTTGTTTGTGAAAATGCCTAAATGGCGTTCCCACCTGTTCAGTCATCGAACATTAGATATGGGTTGCGAGTGGCCCGACCACCTGGCCAGTTCTGCTGGAAATCTGTCTGAACCGGTCTAGATGCATATTCCGGATTGACGCATACACACAGAAATGAAACTTGAGCTCGGAGATCCACCTGGCTCCCAGGCCACAGAACACACCCACACAAACAGAAAACCTGTGAGTCACCTGGCAGGAGTCTTTGCCTCCCTCCACGTATCCGGCACAGAACATGGCCTCGGTGATCATGCCGGGGTAGGAGTTGTCACAGACCTCCCTGGAGAGGATGGGGACGTTCAAACACTGCAGACGGTTGCTGTCGGCCGCTGTAGCAAAAAGAAAACAACGTTAAAAAAAGTCACAACTGCAATGAAAAACGCAGGTCAGGATCGTGCAGTCAGGGTGTTCCACTCCCGACCCCAATAGCTGCTTACGTACGATCCCTTAATGTCTGCAACGTAGTGGGCGTCCAGCCCACAACGTTGGTATTCAAAGGTGCTTTGTTCAATCTCCCGACCCTCCCAAAATGGTGCAGTGTACCCACCGGAGTCCATGGTGACCCCCCACCCTGACACGGTGCACATGGTCCCGGCCGGGGCGCAGCCGCTGGGCAGGGCCACGGCCTGGACGTACTGGTTGAGGGTGGCGGGCCGGCTGAGCTGGATCAGCATGATGTCGTTGTTGACCAGCCAGGACTGGTAGTCGGGGTGAGGGATCACGCGGGAGGCCGAGATGATCTGCTCGTTGCCGTCCGTGAACCAGCGGTTGTGGTCCCCGAGCACAACGTCCATGTTGCTGTTGTGGTGGACCAGAGGCCAGAGAAGGGGGGACGCTGAGTCAGATTGTGCCTATGGGATGAAGGTAATGTCTGGACCCATGGGTGTACATTCTTCCCATTTTTTACACATACTGCTAAAATGTTTTGAATATAAATGAAGTTCGTATTGATTAATGTATTTTTATATGCATCATAGCATCCGTGCATAGAGAAGCAAATCCAATGTATATTAAAAAATCTGGGAGTTTTGTGTTGTTGCTGTAAGCGACTCACGACTTGTAGCAGTGAGCAGCAGAGACCACCCACTCCTGGTTGACCAGTGAGCCTCCGCAGAAGTGGTACCCAGAGTTCAGCGACACCTGGTGGGGCTGGGAGTGTGGAACGCACTCCTCTCCTCCCACGATCTTATCATCTTCGATGGCGACTAAAAAATACACACATACACATATTTTGGGAAAGAAGAAAACCTCACCAAGCCCTTGGATGGAGAAGTAAAGGATATGGCTCAGGTGGAGACAAATTCTGCAGAGGTTGCCAATGTTGCGGTTCTCAAGCCAATACTGGGCAGGATTTCAAAAAGGAGTGGCAGTAGGGATACAGCTTTTAGCTATCCACAATTTTTCCAATATTGCACATTTACCTCAATGACGAATTCTTGTGTGCCAAAAAGTCTCTCAGCGCCGAAGGTCGATTCCCTCCACAAAAGTCCGAAATCAACACCCAAGCCGAACAAAGCCAATTTGTCACGAGTGAAATGTGCAATATTTTCCATGATATAATAACAATAATAATAATAAGATATTTAAATAACGCATTTGAAATAAGTTGACGGCCTAGATATCTAATAGATACCAGCCAAGGAGTATAAATTAGTACTGAATGGGGACTCACAGGCAGCTCCGAAGAGCAGGACAAACACCAAAGACCTCATGTCTGGAAGATGGAGATGAAGATGTGGGGGGGGGGGGGATTTTGGCAGGACCTTTTTTATGGAATGTTCACCCCCTGCCAAGTGATATGACACACCCCTGATAATATTTTGTCCAATCAAGACCCACAAGGTATATTGATGAGATTGGGAATCAATCAAAAATTATCGCAAAACAAACAGATTTTAACCTCTAATCAAAGGGTTTATGATCAGTATTAATAGTAGAAGTAGTTCTTTGTCATTTAGGCAGTAATGTGTGCTTTATTGGTGGCATGTTGTGACAAGTAGAGTACAGTATTGTATAGTGTGTGGCATTAGTGGATGTAATCTGCATTGGGACTTTGACCTTGGCTCTATCACAGGTGGATACTTTCTCAGTGTCTGGAAACATACAGCATGTGGCTTTCTTTGTTCCAGATTAAGTGTACATTATTTTACAAACAATAATTTCAAGTAAAATCCTTTTTTTTCTATGTACAAACAATGTATAGTCATTTCTGATATGCTTTTGGTGCAGCCTGCAAATAGCTATATTTTATTCATTCTAATGGCTTTACTGTATCAAGTTGTACTCTCTCGACAGAACAGTAGCATTAAATGATGTACGATGAAGTAGCCTACTTAAAATACAGATGATGGCATGATGAGTCAACATTATTTTCTATAGGGGGGGACACAATAGATCGACATATGTTACATGTTGAACATTGACATGTTTCTGTAGTGCATGTCAGACAGACAGACAGACAGAAATGTCTACGGTAATAGAAAGTCAAATATTTAGAATGAACACATCCTAACATTCTGTATTCCATGCATATTGCTTACATTTTGGATATTTATGATGATTGTTTAGCAGTGTGGACCTATTCTTCATTTTACGTTCTCCTTTCACTAATTTGCACAACAATTTGATACGTGATTCAGTTCACGATGATGAGATGACAATGATGAGTATCATTATTGTTATTATGTTCATTCTCATTTTGTCTGCTGCTCAGTGTTTCAAAATCTAATCTAATATTGAACATGTGTCCATTGGTTCTATGATATAACAGATGTCAGTGCCAACAGAAAAGATTATGAATTTTTATTTGAATACCCATTATACATTAAAGGTATAAAATGTAACATTTCCATCTAAAAACGACTAGACCTATGTTATGTATTGTGTTGAGTTTTATATGGTGACCGTCCCGTTACATTTGGGTTGCATGTCAATGGCGTCATATCCCCTTTACCCCCAGACTTCTGGGGAAACACTGGGAAAAACAGTAACTCACCGGAGACCTAATTTATTCATAAGCTATTTACATATCAATCTGGCTCACTACAGTGTGCTACTGCGACGAGTTGCTCAAGCCAAGCTCATGCAGTGTTTCCCATATAAGTCTCAGAGAAGCATGCTCCGTCCTTATGCCAAGATATGTATTGAGAGGATTCAATTAGAATGGAGTTTAACACTTTTTCGATCCAAGCGTTGAGCAGACGCGGATGGGGGGGATTATGAGTGTGCATTGTTTAATACAGCCATGTTTCAGAGACGTTCGTTTTCTGAGGTCGTTTCCCTGCTTGGTGACTAAAAGTAGACTATCACTCTTTCAGAAAGTTGGTATCCAAACCAAAACTGTTGTGATACAACTGCACACACCGTCATGTTATCAAAAGCAACCGATGGTGACGTACCGCAGTGCAGGTAAACACTGGCTTGTAGCTCCGACTGCTGTCAAAGTGAATGATCAATACATATAACAGAGTGATAACTCTAGGTTAGATTCAGTTGATTGCAACCTGCAACCTCAAAGCTAGCGGCCACCTTCATGTTACACACTGGACATGGAATGTTGGTTCCTCTCCTTAAAGCCAAGAGCCACACACAGTTCCTGCACACCGTTGACTCCAGGGAGTTTAATGTACACCATTCAATAAAATGTATAGAAAAGTTGTGCTTAAGAACAAAATAAAATGAGCTGAAGGTCTTTGTGTTTATGTGAGAGGTCAGAGGGAAATGACCCCAATATTTTATTAACACAAGTATGTTTCAAGTATTAAGTAAGGTTTTGGTGTAGTAATGGTTGAAGGTTGAGGTTGAATTGTCTATTGTAGTAGGATGGTAACACTGTGGGTTCAAACTTAATAGCCGCTCATGGCGTGTGCCAGCCAGTCGCTGAACTGACAAACCTAACAGAGACAAAAAATATGAAATATTAGATTGTGTAGCTTTCAATGTGTCAACTTCGCTTGTTTCTGTCTTGGGAGTTCAAGCTAGTCGTGCCATGAATGGAGATCGGGGATGTGCTTGTAACAATCCAATCTGTGCATACGGATCTTACCCGCAAACCTAAAGATCGAGACCAAAAATATGGAGCATACGACTCCGCTTCACCGTGAACACATCAGCGACAAAACTTTGCTCTCGTCTCGAGAGTTGAAGTTCGAAAATGTTTGACATGAATTGGTGCACGTCCCCTGAGCAGAGCCTGGGAGTGGGAGTTGAGGGACTGAGGGACTCACCATGGCGTAGACACCCATGGATGCTCCCTCCCGGCACAGCCGTAGCCCCGGGACACAACCCCCTGCAGCTGGCCATCACATACCACCGGGCCCCCGGAGTCTCCCTGCAAGAAGGACAGGAAATTGCACGTCGCTTCTGTCAAAAGCATGAAATGCGTGGAGGAACTGCATCTGAAAACGAGTGATGTAATGCATTGTGGGAAACGCCGGAGCCCTCGTGGTCGGTGACGACGGCGCCCGACGGGAGTCCTTTCCTCCCTCCGGGAATCCAGCGCGCGCAGAACATGGCCTGCGTGCTCGGGTAGGAATTGTCACAGTCCTCCCGCAGGAGAGGACGGGCAGGTCCAGACACCGCAGCTTGCCGCTGTCAGCGGCTGAAACCCAACAGAATACAGTCTTATTGATTATGGTGTTTCACTCCCGGGGGGAAAAGTTGTGTTAGTAGGCATCCGTCTGAAGGACACGTCACCCTTACTCATTCACGACTATGATTAAAAAAAAGTGACATCACTGAGTCACTTTGGATCAATGAGGACAGCAAATGAAGAACACCGTGAACCACCCTGTGAGCCACCGTAGATGAACTGAACACTGCACATAATCTTAATCCACCAGGGCCCCGAAAACACCATGAAACACCAACTGGTTCAGGGTGGCGGGCTTGCTCAGCCTGATTGGCATAATGCCGTGGTTGATGTTGTAGGAGCTGTAGTTGGGGCGACGGATGACGCGGGCGGAGGAGATGAACTGCTCGGATCCCCCGGTGACCCCGATGTGGTGCTCGCCCGGACGCACCTCCACGCGGCTGGAATGAGATGACAGACTGGAGAAGATGGAGAGGAAGATAAATTGCGAGGTACGCACGCATCCAAAAAAGCAATTTCAAATTTCGACTCAATTTGATGTCGTGATTGCTTGAAGAGTTCTGCTTATTCGTTTATTTATTTTTATGTAGAGTTGGCTTTATCCTGTTGAAATACCAGCCGGTGAATCAGCGTCTTGAAGGTTTTGAATCCACTCACGACTTGTGGCAGTGAGCAGCAGACACAACCCAGTCCTTGCTGACCAGGGAGCCTCCGCAGAAGCGGTCTCCAGAGTTCAGGGACACCTGGTGGGCCCGGGACTCCAGAGTTCAGGGACACCTGGTGGGCCCGGGACTCCAGAGTTCAGGGACACCTGGTGGGCCCGGGACCCCAGAGTTCAGGGACACCTGGTGGGCCCGGGGCTCCAGAGTTCAGGGACACCTGGTGGGCCCGGGGGCACTTCTGGCACTCAGACCATCTTGGGGTCCTCTGTTGCCACTGTTGACATTTGGGCCAAAAAGGCTAGAAAATCTGCATGTGAGTATCTGGATGCGAAATGCATTCAATCAGTGTACTATTGTGAGTATTGTACTTACAAGCCACTCCAATGAGCGAAGAGTGAAGATCGGAGACCTCATGGTTTCTGTTGATGACGATGGCAAAGACCCTGACCTTGGCTTCATAGGACAACTGTCACCCTCTGACCCCCTGACCCCCAGCCTCCCCATTTGCTAAAGCAGCCAATCCCAACCCTCAGAGAATATATTGACATACAAAGGGTTTTTCGCACACACATGTGGTTATTATGAATGGTATGGTAAGTATATTATATTGTAAGTCTTTTAGCACTAGTTTGAGAACAATTAGTGTATAACATGCACACTGCGTTGGACCAGGCCTGTAGTTACCAGGTCCATATTATAACCTGTAGTATCTAACCTTGATATCGGCAGAGCTGAGCCTCACCAGCAGACAGATGGTTCACTTCACACAGTGACACATTGTAAACACCCTGTTTTCCAGCAAAACCATGAAAAACAACACAGAAAACCATGTTTAAAATCGTCCGCTTTTAAAGTTGGATGTTGCTGTACAACCGCAATTATGAATAATATATAACCCCAAAGCTTGAAAACACATTCATGATTAATGGTAGCCATGTTAGTTATTATTATGAGTACTATTATTAATATCTAAAACCAGTTTACTTTAAATAGTGAATCCATTTGTTATGAGATACATAGTGTGGAGGGCTTTCGTAAAGTAGTCCTAACGAACCTATAATCGTATACCATGTAAATGTGATGACGGCTATTATGGGATTCATTAAAACAAATGATGTTCCCCATTGAATAAAACACCACGTCTTACTCTTTCTCACTCTTTGCTTCTACATTTAAATAAAGCAATTAAATGTTGTTTCTTATCCACCATTTTAAAGTTGAATCCTTCATTGAACCCACGCTGTCTCCGTCAACTAACCTTTTGATAAAGAGCATTTTGCAGCACCCAGTCTGAATAGGATTCTGCGATGCCATGAGACATAATGTATATGCACCCAATACACACGCACACACACACACAGACGCACGCACGCACGCACGCACGCACACACACACACACACACACACACACACACACTCATGCAAATTAAAAGGAGACTTTAGTGTAATCTTGCAGCTTGTCTGACATTTTGATAATTAGAAAAAAATGTAATGCTTTAAATCCTTTATCTAATCACTTGGGAATAATCGTAAAAATGTACCTGCATACAGATACAACACAGTCCTTGGCAGTTAGCCATAATATAAAAAGCGAGTAAAATCTGTGTTGGAAAAGTTGTTGAAGTGCAGTGAGTTCGAGCCACTGAAACATTTAAACACCTTTGCCTGTTATTATTATCATACCTCTGCTGTCACAAAAATTCAATTATATAAAATTATATTCCTGACCTTAACGTTGAAATATGTTTAACTTGGTTTTATAGGGACTTTGACAGATAGTATTAGCAGCTGTGTAAAATATATAATACAGTATATAGCACCGTTAAACACTTTGTTCATTACTGAAAGTCACTACATTATTAGTTTCTTGGCACGCATAGAATAGTCAGCCTTGAGTTGAGGGTTAATAATATATCTGTGTGAGAAACATACATTTTTAGATCAGAAACAACCGGTCAGCGCTGGCCCCATTTGGCTGCTTGACAACTCGGGCAACAGTCATTGCATTTTTTAAATGTATTTTATTGAGCGCTTTGATTGGTTATTTCCTGACCAATCAGACGTCATAGTGACTCAGTGCCGCTGTATCGACGTGGACATAAATCAACTTTCATCTCCTTATTGATTGTTCAGCAATCATGAGCTCCCACGGTCGTCTTTTTGCTCATTGGAGTGGCCTGTGAGTGTGCAGAATATGAAATATTGAAATGGAAATTTCTTTTCATTGATTCTAACACTTCACTGCACTGTTCACATATCCGCCGCCCACATGAGCACATGGCGACCTCTCTGTCCTCAGTCTGTTTTCAGTCCAGATCGTGGGAGGGTCTGAGTGCACCCCCCAAAAAATGACAACAACACACTAACAGACAGCAGACAAAACAAGAAATCCTGCTTTAAAACGATGTGGGGCTGATCATGTCTATCAGGTACTGGGCCGACTACAGGTGGGCCTGCTTCCATGATTAGCCAAGGCACGCACACACACGCACACGCACACGCACACACGCACACACGCCAGCGGCCACACGCGTTACGTGCACGCACGTGGAGAACCAAATGCACTAAAACGTGGAAATCTAAAAGAGTTAAATGCTCCAGATAGAAGCATCTGCTAAATGTCTTAATGTAAAAGCAGAGAGAAGAGTGCAGTGCCTTTTTCTGCTCCATGCACAGCAGTGTTATTTCCATTGTTTTCTTCATAACCATCGCTGTTGTTTTATTGATATTCTAATGGCCGGGGTTGAGGACTCCGCTTCGAATCCCCCGAGGCGGTCGAAGGGCTGATTCATTTGAAACAAAATTCCACCGCTGACGTTTATTAATTAACTCCGGCGCTCCAGGGAGACTCTGGGACCTGGGGGGGGGGGGGGGGGGGGGGGGGGGGGGGGGGGGGGGGGGGGGGGGCTGGCGGGCTGGCGGTGTCCCGAGGCTTCGGATGTGCAGAGGAGAACCGTCCTGGCATCCACGCTGAGGTAAATGCTGTGACGTGTCAGAACTGATAAGTAGAGCCCTTGGGAATTTTAAACTGCCAAAAAGTGGAGCGGAGGTCCTGTGAGTGGTTTGGTGGCTGTGGTGCGTTTCTTTTGACACCCACTGGAACATTTATTGCTTCTGCTGTTACATTACTCTGTTTTATCGATATCAAAATGAAAATTAGGCCTCAGATTGTTAAACTGATGAAAAGTTCAATATTATTATAAAGGTTCTATATCTATCCATGATTCATGATAAAATAGGGGTGAAATCTGTCAGACATGAGATGGACTCTTTAGTGGAACAATAAAATATGCATCACATGGTAGCATATTGAAATACACTGACACACACAAACAGACATTGAGTGAATGTACACTCTGAGATTAGACAGGTCTTGTTGTTGATTAAATAAAGAATGTAGTCGAGTGACTTTCATACTAAATCACAGAATTGCATTTAGGCAGCTGGTGACAGCCCTGAGAGACGACATGGCTGTTTTGTTTGAGTCATCTGACCAGACAAGGCTGCATGTCTGAATCATTTCAATGGGCCCTGAGTGGCTGAGTGTGAGTCAGACATATTCAACTTGCAACTCAGCCTGAGTATGAGCTCTAGTGTCAATGGGTGTGATTACCTCTTTACCAACGCCTCCTAGAGTAAGACATCAGTTGAAAATTACCTTTATGTTTGTTTGGAATAGTATGTACACACACACACGCACGCACGCACACATACACACACCACACACACTCTCGATTTAACTAGTAACTTTATTTTGATTTATGTATTGGTTTATTTATCAGGGACAGTACACATTTCACACATTTCTCTAAATGTGTCAGCGTTAGCTGGGAAGGCTGCTGCATCTGTTG
>OMKI01013268.1:8059-25647 GCA_900302315.1 Phycis blennoides | reverse complement strand
TTACAGTGTGTTACACTGTGTTAGTGTTTTACAGTGTATCACGCTGTGTAACACTGTGTGTAACACTGTGTGTTACAGTGTGTTAGTGTGTTACAGTGTGTCACAGTGTGTTACAGTATCACGCTGTGTAACACTGTGTTACAGTGTGTGTTACAGTGTGTCACAGTGTGTGTTACAGTGTGTCACAGTGTTACAGTGTGTTACAGTGTGTCACAGTGTTAGTGTGTGTTAGTGTGTTACAGTGTGTCAGTGTGAGTTAGTGTGTTACAGTGTGTTACACTGTGCTACAGTGTGTTAGTGTTTTACAGTGTATCACGCTGTGTAACACTGTGTGTAACACTGTGTGTTACAGTGTGTTACACTATTACAGTGTGTCACAGTGTGTTAGTGTGTCAGTGTGTTATAGTGTATCACGCTGTGTAACAGTTACGGTGTGTGTTACAGTGTGTGTTACAGTGTGTTACAGTGTGTGTTAGTGTGTTACAGTGTGTCAGTGTGAGTTAGTGTGTTACAGTGTGTTACACTGTGCTACAGTGTGTTAGTGTTTTACAGTGTATCACGCTGTGTAACACTGTGTGTAACACTGTGTGTTACAGTGTGTCACAGTGTGTGTTACAGTGTTACAGTGTGTTAGTGTGTCACAGTGTTGTGTGTGTCAGTGTGGGTTACAGTGTGTCACAGTGTGTTACTGTGTGTTACAGTGTGTTACTGTGTGTTACTGTGTGTTACTGTGTGTTACAGTGTGTTACACACGAAGCAAGCTCGAAAAACAACTGAATCAACTGCATAGTGAGTGCAATGTTCACAACCGGGTCAGAATGTAGAGGGACTAAAACAGAAGTGAGTGGCGGGGGGCTTCACACCTCGGTGGAGAGCTGCTGCATCTTCTCAGCCAGGTCCTTGGCGTCCACTCCATGTCCATTGGGCTGGAAATTCTTCCCCAGGCATTTAGAAATCTGACAACACGGCAAAACAACAGACATTTAAATGCCAACACGAACTCAAAGAGTCGAGTACGTCCATTGTGACGATCAAAAGAGCGTGAAGATCCATCGTAATACCTTTCTCTCCAACTCATCTTTGCTGAAGCCCAGAAGTCTCAGGAACTTAACGCGGGCCTCGTCTTCAAAATTGACCTGCGCATTTCAAAATGACAAACGATCAATACCCAACCTGAGGGACACCAACGTCGTACGGGTCTAACACACTGAGGGAGACCCACCATGAGGAACTTCCACACTAACACACTGAGGGAGACCGACCATGAGGAACTTCCATACTAACACACTGAGGGAGACCCACCATGAGGAACTTCCATACTAACACACTGAGGGAGACCCACCATGAGGAACTTCCATACTAACACACTGAGGGAGACCCACCATGAGGAACTTCCACACTAACACACTGAGGGAGACCCACCATGAGGAACTTCCATACTAACACACTGAGGGAGACCCACCATGAGGAACTTCCATACTAACACACTGAGGGAGACCCACCATGAGGAACTTCCATACTAACACACTGAGGGAGACCCACCATGAGGAACTTCCATACTAACACACTGAGGGAGACCCACCATGAGGAACTTCCATACTAACACACTGAGGGAGACCCACCATGAGGAACTTCCATACTAACACACTGAGGGAGACCCACCATGAGGAACTTCCATACTAACACACTGAGGGAGACCCACCATGAGGAACCTCCAGATGTCCTGCTCAGCGTCGCAGGGTGCACTCTGGACCTTGGCCTGGCAGTAGTGGATGAAGGTCCCGGCTTGCAGCGCCGCCTGCAGCTCCCGGCTGCGCTGCAGGAACTCCGTCTCCGTGGTCACCTGGCTGACGAACACCTGCCTGGGCGCCGGCTGGGGGCTCTGGGCCGCGGCCGGACGGGGGCTCTCGAAGGTCAGCAGCTTCCCACCAAACTGGAGCCACGTGGAGGAGGGGCCAACGTCAACACCCAAGATGGCAGACAGGTTGGACCATTTTTTGCAGGTACACGTATTCAGGGTGACTTACTAAGACAATTCCTCAGCAGGTCGATTTTTCTACTCTGGTGGGTTATTAAACTAAATCTATATGCATCTATAGAAAATACAACACTTTCAACCCCGCGAGAGAGACGTGGCATCAAAGCGAACTTTGTGATTGGGGGGGGGTTCATTCCAGCAATGTACACAGTATACAGTCAGGGGTTTGTGAGGGATGGGAAGAACGGCTGTGGCACTCACTGCAAAGGACGCCCCCACCGGCCTCCGCACCCACTTGGGGGGCTTCCTGAGCGGGGGCACCACGGTGGTCTGGGCCGTGGGCTGGGGACCCTGCAGGGGGGGGAGCGTCTGGCCCGTGCCGAAGGGATCCATGTTGTCGAACGAGGAGGATATCTGGACAAAGTCAGCCCCCACCAACACAGATCCACATACTATTAGGATTACTACATACACTGAGGCGGTGAGCCGGTGGGCGTTCAGAGAGCGCAGCCTCTGATCCCGTCGATCCCCCGGGACAGCGGTACCTTGTCCACGGTGCTCTGCTGCTGGGCCTCCAGGCTACCGCCCATCACAGAGTACACGCTGATCTTGCCGTCGAAGGAGGCGGTGGAGAGCAGCGCGGGGTTCCGGGGACACCACTGGACGTCGAAGCACCACTGGTTGATGGTGGGCAGCTCGTAGATGACCTGGAGCCGGCGAGGGGGGCGGGACATGAGGGGGCGGGACATGAGGGGGCGGGACATGAGGGGGCGGGACATGAGGGTGATGGACGCGTTCATGACACAGCTAAGCTCATATGTTCTGAGTCGTAAAATACTAATCAATCTAATACGAGACTCAAACTAGAATATGGCACGGCCTCGACGTTTGAGGCCGCCGGTCCACCGCCCACCTCGCCGGTGTTGGGGTTCCAGCACAGGATTCTGTTGTCCTTGGCGCTGCTCAGCAGGAGCTCTGGGTCAGCCTGGCTCCAGGAGATGGACAGGATGCCCCTTCAGAACAGAAGATCACACGTTGCATGGGCGACGTCACGAATAATCGATGACTCAATTAAGGTGGTGTGTGGCACGTTTTATCAATACACACACACACACACACTATCTATGCAACATCATGTCTAGTTAGGAATGAACTGAAGGAATATAATCTAAATCAAACATTTTTAATATAATTTGGAACGCAAAATCACTGGCAAGAAGAGGACGTTTGCGAGTAGAAATTCAATTACATCTCGATTAACATTACATATCACATCACGTTGCATGCAACATCACAATGAATTTTCTTGTGCGTTGCCATGTGACGGGCATGAAAACAAGCTAAAACAAGCTAAAACATGAAAACAAGTATCTACCGCGTGTGGTTCTCCAAGACTTTGAGAGGGGAGGTGGCGAAACGCAGGTCCCACATCTGGATGACCGGCATGCGGTCGTCTTCCGAGGCCAGCACCAGTTGGGTGGCCACCTCAGGGTGCCACAGCATTCCTGAACAGTGCATCTTTAACAGCCCCAGCAGACACAGGATCAGCGATCGCAAAAACATAGCTCCCATTGGGGAAACATCTGTCAAACTGCTTGTCAAACAAGCAGTTTGGAGTCATTAGAACACAAAAGCATCCGACAGAAACGTCACACTTCTATGTCCAAAAAAATGTAATTCCTCTTTTACACCCAAATGCTTAACGTAAGGCGGCTGTAACTGGACAGTGGACGACAGCTAAACACTGACTTCAGGTCAGCGTACGCGTCAAGCAGCAAGAGACATTTGCGCTCCACCACACACCCGATTGCTGTGGTCGCTGATCTTTATGATGGGCTCGTTCTTTCGCAGGTCCCAGACAACGGCTTTCCCGCTGGGGTTGGCTGAGGCCAGGATGTGTTGCACCTGCCGGTTCCATGAGACCACGCTGATGTCTTCTGCAGGCTGGAAGCAGGGAGGAGACTGGGTCACAATAATGAACAGCTACCTTAAGAAATGTGTAAGAGGTAACTGCAGATTTGGAATTGTGTGAATTTTGGAAAAGTAATCATACTTAATACAGCGTGCAAGTAACATATATATAAATCTTTCAACTCTTTTGAATCATCCATGGCCAACACGACAGTATGGTAAATCAGAGATACACATGCCAAATCCAAACACACGCAGGCACAAGAAAATTCAAAAACAGCTAAAATATCAAACCACTAAAAGACTCACCAAACTCATTCCACTGAATCAAAGACTATCCCGTGAAATCAACATATATATTCAACATTGCCATTACTTATTATTGAACTTAATGCCTGTTATTTGCTGGAATCAATCACTTGACAGTATGTATTAGAAAGCATTAGTACTTTTAAAACCATCCCAGGGCATCAAACAACACATACTATCAAAAGTTCACACAAACAAAAGTTAGTGACTCATACCTCCATTATTTGTCAAACAAGCCCAGGGTACCAAACAACACACACAACAAATGTTCACACAAACAAAACGTTGTGACCCTTACTTCAATTGTTCATCAAACAAGCTCAGGGCACCAAACAACACACACAACAACGTTCACACAGTTCTTACCTCTATCATCTACAAGGAAGACAAGAGAGGAGATAGCTTAACTTCTGACTTGCTGGGGAGGGCTCGAGGTTTATTCACAGCGCAAAATGCGGTTTTGATATTCCGACTACACCACTCCACTTGTTCTTTCACCACTACTATGTGTTATGTGGTGCGTGCTTTACAACCTGGTCCAGTCAGCAGCCTCGGGTCCTAATGCATCTGTACCTGTGATGTGTGATGTACCTGTGACTTGGCTCCAGGGGTCATTGGATTGTTGAAGTTGTTCAGATCCCATATGTAGATCTCAGAATCGTTTGCCCCCGACGCGAGGAGATTACTCTGAAAGATGAGGTGCGTTTAGAGATCAAATGGACCGTGGGCACACAGAGCCACGAGAGCCGCCTGAGTCCCATCAACGAAGCTCAAGCTCCACCATCTTGGTACTTCTGATTATTCTTAGAATGATGGTGAAAAAGCCCCAAGATGGCGGCTGGGAAACGTGCATGACGTCATGTGACACCGTCCAACAGAAGACAAGAGTCGGCGTCCTCACCTGAAAGGGGTTGAAGTCCAGGGCTCGCACTGGGCCTGTGTGCTTGTCCGATTGTCCTACCACGGCGTCCGCAGCGGACGCCAGAATGGCCTCTGCGTTATAGACCGTTAATGCACCGTTTTCACTGCCACTGACCAGTCTTCCTCCAGAGTCATCTGCTCCCAGTCCAAAATTCACCCACACCATACTATGCAGCCTGAACAACACAGATGTTGTTTTGTTGTAAATTAATTTATGTTACATTACAAATGCACAGGTATCAATCTTGGGATTGTCTTGAACATAGACCCCGTATTTAGTATCAAAATTATGACAAATTAACATAAAATAACAGTTTAATTCAATAGTTGGTCAGCAATAGTTTGTATTTACACTAGACGTGTTTAAGATAATTGTCTTGCACAATCGTCAGGTTCTCACATTACATTTGTACTACTGCCATGGCTGTATGATTATGCAATAAACAAATTCAACTCCTTGACTAGATTGATTGCCTATATGTACACATTGCTTGTGTCTACTGTATGTATATCCTCAAAATACCGTAGTTCACCTGTTTGTGGTTGGCAAGGACCCCTTAAGCTTCATGTCTAGAGAGGGATCTGAAAAATCCATCTCAAATATTTCAAGGGCTGCAGTGGTGTTGAAAGAGGCATCAAGCTGCTGTGCGGATGTACCTGAAAATGAACAAAACAAGGTGACCTTCAATTTTAAATAACACGTCTTGAAGGATATCAAGGATATCACCTACAATCACACACAACAAATGTAATATATTGACATACAGGCATTGTAAACTGAATATAAAAACACCTGCTGTGATAGTTTTCTGTATACATGGTAGTGATGGTAACGCTCTGTCGTGCATCATATGTCATATTTAGAGAAACAAGATGGGATATGAAAGCAACCTAGGGCCAGGTAGATCGGATGGTGCGAAGCAGGGCTCCAAGCCTGGTGGGCGGTCCTCTGGATCTCCTTCAGCCTCATCTTCCTCTTCAGGCGATCACTTCTTATTTCCTGAATAGTGAAACGGACACCAGTAAACGAATGCATTCTGTATTGCGTCGACATACATTAGCTAGAACTAGGAATATTACAAATATTCGCTTTGCTATAGTATTTAATCTGATACATTCTTAAAATGCAATGAGTTGGTCTCCATCATTCTTGCAAGACGGGCGTCGTCTATTACATGAAATACCTAATCATCACTCGACTGCTTGCATGACGTATAACCTTTCTGTCTGGTCCCTTATAATCAGCATGGATGAGAAACATGCTTTGATATTATTAACTCTGAGGAACATTTAGCCTGGGATTAGATGAAGAGTGGCGAGACTTCCTTCACAGATAAACTGGGCACATCTCCCAACATGTAACACTGCTAGCTCACTTAGGACTACTAACCGTTAGTCGGAATAAGAAAAATAACTACTGTACGGTTTTACCCTAAGATGTTACCCTTTGCAAGTATTTAAATCACAGCAGAAACACGTATTTCTTACTTTGGTGGCAATGCTAAAGCTAGCGGATAGTTTAAACTTTGACAGTCAGTTAGCTACAGACATTGAGCAGACCTACTGTTAGCTAGCAGGAGAAATATCTAACCAAACCATCCCCATGTTAGATCTACGTAAAACCAATTTTGTTACAAATTATAATTAGAGCCTCGATATTAACAACGTACTCACTCAAGTATTTAAATGCAGTTGTAGTAGCTTGATCACCAGAAAAAAATACAAAGCTAGCTAAGGTAGGCAACAATGCTAGCGGCTTAGCCACTGACAACCCAAGTATTTTTGCCGTGTTGTCACTTCTCTACGGTGGCCCAAATGGATAAAAACAAAATCCCCAATACATGGTCGACTGCAAAGCCCGTGAACACATTGTTTTAGTGTGGAAATACTTTTGGTATTAACAAACCTAAACAAAGAAAAAGACATCATCATCATCATCATCATCATCATATATAATACTTAAAAAAATTAGATAATACAAACACACAATGTTTAAGATAATTTTAATGCGGGAAATTGTACATATACACACAGAGGTAGTGAAAATTAAATTTCATAATTCTTGACTTCTTCAGCTTCTTCAGCTTTGCCACCCCTCTCTAGGTGCAGGTTGTTATAGGGGAATTGTTTGGGTCCCTGCAAGACAGAAAGTTGCAACAAGGAAGAGTTAATAATAAACAATTCTCAATGCTGCTTACAAAACATGGCAAAAAAACAGCTTTTGGTGCCAACTAACAGCCTTTAAGGGTGCTGGGTACATGGTGGCTCAGAAACATCCGGATAACTGATGGTATACACACTCAGTGAGCACTCAAGAATCTTTGACACTTTCAGTTTATTCAGCAAGTCATCTACAGTCTGAAGTGACTGAAGTCAGTACAAAAGTAGAGATATTAGTATGTAAGTAAGTATGCTTCATTAGGATGCCACAAATAAGGTTCAAGTACATGATTTTATTTATATTGCTGAACAAAATACCAATGTTCAGCAATACAAAATATTACTCTTCTTCCATACCGTAAACCCATAATGAAAGAAGTGTTAAGTGTGTTATTGGTGTGCTAAAGGACCCTGTAATGATTACCACTGTACTTACGACTGGTTGGTAAATTGGAAATTTTTCCCCAAAGTAGAACAGGAGCATCATGAAACCTAGAAACCCCAGCAGCTGTTTCGTCATGGAGGACCAGGGAACCACAGTGGGAGTCGTCTCCACGCGGTTCCTGATGTACATGTCAAAGTCCCAGTGCATCTGCAAGAAGATCCAGACCACACACACATGTAGATGAATGCATGCACGCGTGATACTAACTCTCACGTCCCATCTGAATGTCCCAATGTGAGGCGTGTTCTTCACGTCCTGGTTGTGTCTGCGAAGGACTGTTCACACTCGGCATTAATATCCATTTCAACAGTTGTCTCGTCACTTTGCTAGGGTTAGGGTTAGGGTTAGGGTTAGGGCCAAAGGACACTTCAGCAACACATTGTCACAGTCAAAAAACGGTAGGTCAGCATTAATTTTGGCTTACAAACAAGACGTTATCCCAAGATTATGACTTTGTTCAATGTGACATGCCATGTATAGGGAGGATGGAGAGTTAAAAACGTGACTTTTAATGTCCTGTAGTTGTTGTTGGCCCGCGGCCACCATGCTCAATGGTTACCCGCAAAATGATTATCACTTGAGAAATGTTGAACATGAAAGTCTTACAGGCTCGCCCCAGTTTCTCCTCAGGTCAGGGTGGTCCCACTGGTACATGGGGTCTCTTTCATGCTGAGATTTATCTGGCAACTGAGGATAGTCGCCGTACCTACAAAGACACACCAAACACATGAAGTGTAATAATCTCAACAACTGATTCATATTCATCTACAGTGATGACGTGCAGAATGGGGCCGATTACACTTTTTTTTTTTTTTTTTTTACTTACTTTCACATTACAGTCTATGGTAAACACTATTTTAGAAGGCCAACGTAAACACACATGCATGAATTAAAAGACTTGCCCCATGCCATCGTCCGGAAACGGTTTATAGTCCTCCACCCTGATGTTGTACTTCTTGGCTGCAGCAGCCAGCTCCTCGGGGGTTTGGGGATGTCCTCCAGGCAGCGCATCGTTAGAAGCGCCAGAGGCTGAAATCCAAACATTCATTTTATATAGAGTTGTTTATTGGCAAATACTACAAGATGCTAACTAAACCAATGGTTTGGATCGATTGACATTTCCGACAGCACACACACCCACTACAGTTACTGGGTTTGTATTGCTAGCGCCAGCTACTGATAGCCCGTCAAGGTTATGTTGACTTCGGGGCCAGTGCTTCAAAATGTGAGTACATAAATAAGGTATATTACCAAAAAGCATAAGAAATAAACAACTCACCTGCTCTACATGCCGGTAGCAGCCCTGTTATACCAGATATTCGCGATTTTGAAAGAGTCCGAACCCATCGCTGAAACCCAACACCAGCCATATTTGCTACTGGCTGGTACTGCTATACAAATGAAACGCGCATGTGCGTGTGAATGTATGGGTCTCGAAAAGGGTCAGAAGATCATTCTCAAACGAGGATTTCAGTGCTGCAAACATAGACGGTGTAAATTGTGAATATATAAGTGAAGTAAGTGTTGGTGGACTGTAGTCTGACCGTGTTATTCTGGGGAAGTTATTTTTAAATGAACGACTCTAGCGGACCTACAGAAATCACTATTAAGCTATTATGTTATTTTTTTACGTGGTGATGCACACAGGAGAAGTGGGGAAGAAAAAATCTTATCGTGTTCAAAGTTCTACATTTCTCACAAGTCTGAAAACATCAGGAAAGTAATTTCAGAAATCTAATAGGCTTAAGTTATGCTTTCCTACATGTTGTCAAGACAAAACACAGTGTACACAAAGTCCCAGTTCATGCTAGGACACAAGTCGAACTCGTTCACATTTGATTTTCTGAACGGTCATTGAGGATAGAAACAACATCGAGACCTAAAGGTTATTTATTCATGCATCAAATGAACACATAACATTTTATTGTAGATGTACAACATGGCTGTATTGAGAACATACTGAAAGTCAACACCAATGGTTGAGGGGGAGCTGACCTCAGAGTGAATGCACTAAGTCTCTGAGTCTGGCTGCCCCTCACCATCAGATCCAGCTCAGGTGCATGTCTGCATTTACAGAGGGATCGTCACTCTACCGCTGATGTTGAACACACATTTTGGGAAAACTACAAACATTTGCTGCTAAAGAAGTTCAGCGATATCTCTTTCCACCTTTGCAATGGGACAGTGAAGTTCGTAGCTGAAAGACAAAACAACAAAGGCAGTCTTTATGTACAGTATTTGGAATTCATCACCTCAACCACAGCACTTGATTTTGACAGGGACCTATGCTTACCGTCGGAATGGCACACCGTCTGCGGTGATTAGAAATTTTTCAAAGTTCCACCGAATGTCATTGACTTTAACAGGTGACCAGTAGAATTTCTTTAGGTCTCCAATAACAGGGTTTACAAACGGCAAAGAATCCTACAGAGATGAGTCAAAGTTAGCCATGACAGAGTAGAGTGTACAGTGATTCGTTTCCATGAATGTGGCATAAAGGGTAATCCCAATAAAACCCTCACCTTGAGATAGGTGAAAAGGGGCTCTTCGTTCAATCCATTCACCTCAACCTTACCAAACACAGGGAACTTAGGGATGAACCCCCCACCAGGTCTCACATACTTAAGGATATGCAGTGTTTCACTGTTTATCTCTGAAATATAAAGAACACACAAATAACATCATGAAACGTAAAGAAAGAACAAAATAAATTGAACTCTTGCGAGACAGGACTCTACACAGTAGTCATTTCAAGCCGTGTGGTTTAATTTTATGTTTGCCTGTATTCAAACAGGTTAACGGTTTTCACGACTAAAGACAAATGTTTTACCGATGACAGACATTTCACAAGACATTTACTATTTTCAAGTGATACTGACTGAAGAACAAAATGGAAGCTTTAATGTTGCCTTACCTGGAGACTGGAGACCAAATTGGTTACAGGAGAACCCTAGAACGGTGAAGTGGAGTCCTGCAAACATCTCCATCAGTGCATTCAATCGGTGGTGCTGTTGAAGAAGCATAATAATGACAAAAATGCTACACACACACGCACACACACACACACACACACACGCACACACACAGTGATGTATCACGTAATGTTTGCTGCTATGAAGTATTACCTCCTCTATTGTCGAGCCTCAGAAAGTGGCCAGATTGACAATCAGAAGCACCTTCCCTCTGTATTCACTGAGTGGTACAGATTGGCCATCAAGGCTTTCTACAATAAAATCATAGATGGATTTATCACACATGTTGGATGTTGAGCTGGCGGTGGCTGGCTGTGGGGAGACCGGGGGGCTTCACCACCCTGTATGCTCACCTTCTTCACTGAAAGACAACTCATGGCTCAGCAGTTTGTCAGCATGGCTGACTCCATTATTCCTGGACGCAGAAGTGAACTCGTGACGTTGTGCTTAATTGTTCCTAACTTGTTAACACATAGGCCACACATCTGCCTATACACACGCACGCGCACGCACGCGCATGCATGTACACACGTGCATGCACGCACACACACATACACACAGACACACAGAGTCCAATTTTATTGAGGGGTGGCAGTAGGGAGTAGGGAGGGGTGGCAGTAGCTCAGTGAATAGAGCGGGTGGACAGAGCGGGTTGTCCACTAACCGTAGGGTCGGCGGTTCGATCCTCTTGATCCCCTTCCTCCACATGTCAAACCCCACAATTGTAAAGTGCAAAGTCACCTTGGACAAAAGCGTCTCTCTATGTCTAAATGCCCCTTTACCTTTATTGGACTGTTTCATGTTATGTTAAATATATTTAACGTAGTACATGTAGTACATATACTACATATATTCAGAAGTAAAGACGTAAAAGGGGTCTAGTATAGTGGAATCAGATACTTTGGTAAACCTGAAAAGACATTACAAAAATGTAATCCAAGCGTTAGTGAAACCCTACGCCCCTGCTCAAGCACTCCGCTTAACTACCTCAGCTGGTCGACTGGTACCTCCATCACTAAAAGGAGGAACAGGTCGGATGGGGAAATCACAACTCTTCTCCGTTTTGGTACCGCAGTGGTGGAACGAGCTCCCTGCCAATGTCAGGACTGCAGAGTCACTCCCCATCTTCTGGAAGAGACTCAAGACTCACTTGTTCACAGTTCACCTGAACCCTGCATAACATCCATCCTCTACCTCTAAACAAAAACCACCCTCATGCTCTTGTATGTTGTACGTCTTGGCACTTTATCGCTCTTTGTAACTTGTAACTTTTGAAACTTGTTCTGGTGACTTTCTTACTGTATTAGCAGTAATGTTTCACCTTCTTATGACGAATGTACTCTTTGTAAATCGCTTTGGAATAAAGCGTCTGCTAAATGCCCTAAATGTAAATGTAAATGTATTATATTGGCCTATCTATGTGATTCTTTCATAAAATAATGTATGTCTCTGCATCATATATGTTGAATTTGTTTTGAAATGTGTAGTCAATAAGTCGTTGTTTAAATATGTAGTTGGCTGTCCTGTTATGTTGCTATTATGTGCACTGTTTTTCATTCATGACCATGGTTTAAAATGTCACATTCCATTCTTCCAGACACCCAATGAATAATGGATACAAACCCGGAAATCATCAAAAACCCCTTCTCGCGAGATTTGAGCCGGGTGTTCAGTATCCTGAGTCGAATGAGTACCTATTCTGTAGCGTTTGTTTTGACACCCACAGGCTCAACATGGATGAAGATGCACTGGAGTTAAAGTATGTGCGTTTTGTAAACAATTATAAAAATATGTTATTACAAAGAAAATGTCACAAACTGGAGAGCTCGGCTAGCTGTTCAGCTAGTATTAGCTTCCAGCCACCAGCCATCCGACCAATAGACGGGGATGTAGCGATGCACTTACGGGTCATTGCCAAAACCTCCTGCACACTTAACGCAATGCACTCAGGGTCCTTGGAGAATAGTTTGGAGGTATCATTGTAAAAAGTTTCTGTAAGCATTGCTCCTGGCTCCCGTTCATCATTTAACCTTTATTTCGCAGATGTCATCTTTTGGACTTGCCCTGGGAGGATGTTTTAGTTCCCCATATTTTATGCCATTTACCATTGCGACACATTGCAAGCCTCCAAAGAGTGAGCAAGCAGTTCCAAGCTCTTATTCAGGTGTACCTTTCCAACTGTCGGAACTTCGATCTGTCACAGGTAGGTAACCTGGTGATGGCAAACATTTCTTGTGGTGGACTTTGCCATATAGATTTTTTCCCTGTGCAATATTAAGACCACCGTGTCTTGCTGTAACGTTTACAGATTGGCTCATGCATTCCCAAGGAGGCGTTTTGTACCATGTTAAGGGACAACAAAGTTCTCCAGAACCTGTCACTTCAGAACTGTGCAGACTGGGTGACGGACAAAGAGCTGCTGCCAGTGATCGGCCAAAACCAGCACCTGCTGCGAGTGGACATGAGGGGCTGCGTGCGGCTCACCCGACACTCCCTGGTGGCTGTGTCTCTGAGCTGCCTGCAGCTGCAGCACCTGGGCCTGGCGCACTGCGAGTGGGTGGACAGCCTGTCCCTGCGCAGCCTGGCTGACCACTGCGGGGCGCTGCAGTCCGTCGACCTCACCGCCTGTCGCCAGCTCAAGGACGAAGCCATCTGCTACCTCGCCAGGAAGTGTCTGCGGCTGCGGTCTCTGTCGGTGGCCGTCAACGCCAACATCAGCGATGAGTCCGTGGAGGAAGTGGCCAAACACTGCAGGAGCCTGGAACAGCTGGACCTGACGGGCTGCCTGCGGGTGAGGAACCAGTCCATCAGGTAGGACTCGCACTCTGGAAGCCTTTCTTTTTAAAGGTCGGAATCCAAGCTTTCTGTGGAGTCGGCGAGATGCAAACCCACCGTATCGGGTCCCTAGTCGATGGCAGAGAACTTTTGAACTGAAGAATTTAACTGATTTGATTGTTTCTGGAAGATGAAATAACCAATGTCACTGAAATCAGTAATATGCCACGAATTGTACGATATTAATACTGTAGGCAGCGCATGAGCCAGGAATAATATGATAATAACCATTAACACTGACAACACATCACATATGTCGGGTACTGAGGCCTCCTTGCCGCTTTGTCTTTACTGTGTATACACCATGACCTACTGTGTGTACACCATGACCTACTGTGTATACACCATGACCTACTGTGTATACACCATGACCTACTGTGTGTACACCATGACCTACTGTGTACTACACCATGACCTACTGTGTACACACCATGACCTACTGTGTCTACACCATGACCTACTGTGTGTACACCATGACCTACTGTGTACACAACATGACCTACTGTGTCTACACCATGACCTACTGTGTGTACACCATGACCTACTGTACACACACCATGACCTACTGTGTGTACACCATGATCTGCTGTGTCTACATCATGGCCTGCTGTGTCTACACCATGACCTACTGTGTGTACACCATGACCTACTGTGTACACACCATGACCTACTGTGTCTACACCATGACCTACTGTGTGTACACCATGACCTACTGTGTACACACCATGACCTACTGTGTCTACACCATGACCTACTGTGTGTACACCATGACCTACTGTGTACACACCATGACCTACTGTGTGTACACCATGACCTACTGTGTGTACACCATGACCTACTGTGTATACACCGTGACCTACTGTGTATACATCTTGACCTACTTTTATTTCACATCCTGAAATCTATTCCTATCCTAGAGGTTAGATTCCCCCCATGCATTCCTTCTCAAGGTGTCACTGTACCTGTCTGAGGTCTCTAAGGGTTTAGAGTCTGTAGTAGAACGTGTTCCCTTTGTGATTACAATAGATCCTTTGTCGTTGTAGGACAAACACACGTGTCATAACACTAACGGTGTGTCGGCTCCTTGTATATACCTGGGCACATGGTCCATGTTTCATGTGTGGTGTCTTCACTAGTTTACTCTCTACCTGTGCCCTGGTATCCTAGAGCAACAGACCCATCAGTAGTGTTATGAATCGACACCTGTGTTTATTCAGGATAATGCGCTTGTGAAAAGGGTTTATTGTGATTAAGGCTTTAAGGTTGTATTAAACACATTTAATACAACACACTCACACACACTGTCCTTGCCCCCAGGACCGTTGGGGAGTACTGTCCAAAGCTGCAGTCTCTCAAGGTGAACCACTGCCACAACGTGACCGAGTCCACCCTGGACCCGCTGCGGAAGAGGAACGTGGTGATCGATGTGGAGCCGCCGCTGCAGCGGGCCCTGGTTCTGCTCCAGGATGTGGTCGGGTTCGCCCCTTTCATCAACCTGCAGATATAGTCTGTGTAGTGTAGGGATGTTCTGACGGTGAGAAGAGACTTTGGATGACGGGTGTCTGCTGAAGACTCGAAAGTTAAAGAAAAGTACATGAGAGCTGCTTGTGATCTTGAATGTTGACTGCAATATATCCAAATGCATTTATGAACATACTGTATGTGTCCGAGTGCTTTTCACACATCCTCATCATTTTTTTTTTGTACGATGCGATCGATGTATTGCATAATTGTGTTAAATGATCAGTAGGAAGTAATCTTGTCTCCTCATTGGTTACCTCGGCTTCACTACTACTTGAAAAGAAATGTAACATTTTTAATGTTAAAAAAAAGCAAATATTTAATGATAAAGAATGTGTACCTTATCTGGGGAAAATGTTCAACTACACTTTTATTGCAATTTTATGTAAAATGGCATTGAGGATATTTCTCCCCCTCAGAAACAGAACGCCATGCACTTGACAGAAATCGTTGTTGCCTCTTTAAACAACTTTTACAGGCACTGTTTTTCAAGAATATGTATTTTGTGACTTTTGGCAGAATATATAACCAAAGCACCGCGTTTAATTTAATTTGAAAAACTCATTACTCATTATTATTGTTTGTTATTATTGTTGTTTGTTGGAAATGTTGCACATCATTCATTTCTTATAACACATTTTTATTTTGCATGAGTATGCCAACTTGGTTTGATATTACATTCTGAGGTGTCTGTAGTAATGTTTATGATGCACTCAGGCTCTGTCCATCAGTCCATCAGTACTTTCAGACACTGCTCTTTATACTGCAAAGTAACAATCCAAAAGTGCAAAGTTAGAAGTAACAGTTAGACAGACGCATACTTTATTCATCCCAGGGATTTTTTGGACTTTGACGAAAAGTCTCACTAACAATACGTAGAATACAAATTGTAAGATTCTAATGTACCCTGACGTTAACGTATTTGGCAAAACATGTGAAATAAAAATGTTAATATACTGTAAAATGTAACATTGCTTTTACTGTAAATAAAAAAACCATTCCGTTTGCCTAAGCTCTCTTTGAATTGTACACACACAGTTTTTGTAGTTTATTTGTTAGTTTTGTGGTCAAATAACACGTGGTCCGTGAAGTAAAGGATTGATAGACCTGATTTTGTAATTTTTTATATATATATATATATGGGCTATGGAGTTTTGAAGTGAATAATGTATTCCATGGTGTTATTACATACTATGAACACTTGGTGGCAGCAACGACTCAAAGGAAGATCCCATCTCCGTTAAGTAGCTACTACATCGTTCACACCTTCAACAGGACCGTTCGTTTCCAGATTGTCCTAAAATTACGAATTCCAAACTTTTTTTTTTTCAGATTTCCTAACTTTTTCTTTGACATTCTCAACCTTGTCAATTGTATTTTCTAAGGCCTTATGCCATCTTTATATAATCCTGGCAACAGTACTGTATCGGCCCAGTATAAACCATTACTTAATGTGACAAGTATTGCAATATAGTATAATAAAGTTCAGCATAACAAAACCATTTTCCCACTGTATATTCCCACTGTACCCACAGTTGGAAAATGCATTCTCCCTTTGATAATGTCTTTCTGAGTGTTCCTTACCTTATGAAGGCCTTCTCTATGCTAGAGGTGTGTCTGTGTGTGTGTGTGTGTGTGTGTGTGAGTACAGTACAGTGTGGTTCAGCATTTGGTGGGTTAAAAGCATTTAGACCACATCCATCATTTCAGACCTCAATTAGCATTGATCTGGAGGAGGGGCGGGGGCAGAAACATGGCGTCGTTATTATATACCACGCTGCCTCTCTCCCCGTGATGGAGTGTGTGTGCGGGATTTCTGAAACATAGCTGGCCTAACATCTTTCGTCTTCCTGTCAATAATCTGGCACTCGTTCAAATTATGAATCAATAGCAACTGATCTCTTTTAGGCAGCGGCAGAGTGCAGTTGATCCTTTTGTATTAAATGTACAGTTTCTTTGCCCCCTGGCATCGCATGATGCCGTTAGTTACACGGTAACAAACAAACAGACAACCGCGGAATAGCAATTAGCCTTCTGAAGCCTTTATGATATATGATGTGTATGTATGTATGTGTATGATGTCCTGTAACAATGCAGATGTAGTAATACACACATACACAACAAAATTGAATTGATGTCAGCTGATAGCATAGCAAAAGCACACAGCTCAAAATATGTGAACACGTGTAATATCAGGCGTGTAGTATGTGAACACGTGTAATATCAGCCGTGTAGTATGTGAACACGTGTAATATCAGGCGTGTAGTAACAGCTGTAATGACTGGTTGATTAGTGTTAGTTGATTAGTACAAAGGCTTTCTCCTCACCGGCTGTTGACTCTTATAACCGGTCAGCTCATCAGTGACCTGCAGTCAGTGACCTGCAGTCAGTTACCTGCAGTCAGTTACCTGCAGTCCAGCCTGGTTCACAGTGCTGCTCACTCTAAATACTGTAATCAACCAGACAAATTGAATTGACGAGTTGATGAAGTGAATGACAGCTCAATTTCAGATAATCTCGAAAACAAGCTCATATA
>OMKI01013259.1:2500-11856 GCA_900302315.1 Phycis blennoides | reverse complement strand
CAAACACACATACATGCATAGTGCACCTGAACACTGAACACACACACACACGCTCTCTCTCTCTCTCTCACACACACACACACGCACGCACACACGCACGCACACACACTCTCTCTCTCTCACACACACACACACACACACACACATACACACTAGTTCTACGCATGATAAAATAGGTACAGACACATACTGTCTCTCAGTAATCACATCAGCCCCAGATAAATTTCATTTTCTCATCTCAAGGTCAGAAAATGCATGAAAATAAATCCCTTTGTGGTTTCCATCCTTGGAACAAGAACGACGCACAGTTTCCCTTGAATACCAAACAGTGATTCATTTGAAAGACACATTAATGATCAGTGTGATCAAAAATACATGATGATGATCAAAAATGTATCTCACCCTCTGGCCTCTGATCCCAGGACTATATGTTGTGTACTGATAAGTGTGGTGAGTGGCCTTGTCCTGTTGCTGCTGATATCTGGTTTCTAGGTCGACCGCAGACATCCTGGTGCCGTCAGGTTCTGCAGAATGCCTGGCGGTGCCATCGAGGGCTGAATCACTGTCTTTATCTACGTCAAAATCCTCCTCTGGTACCATTCCTCTTTCAAAGCTTCCCTCGTCGTCTAAATCTAATTTGGTCGCTGCACCTTTCTCATCGACATCTGCATTAGTGCCTCTCTCTGGTCCACCTGTGGCACCGGTCCAGTCGGGTGGTGTCGCCTCCTGGAGTCCAACCTCGAGCAGCTGGTCTTCTGCTTTCTCTGCTGTGCTCGTCCCTGTCTGTGCATCCAGATCAGCCTCTCCATCTAAGTCCCCACCGCTCAGTGCCTCGCCCGGCGCCGACGTGAGGGCTATCTCGGGTGGATGAGACATGCTCTCTGCGTTTACACGGGTCACAAGTTCATCCACTGGCGGCAGGTCCGCCCCATTGCTCCCGGGTTCCAGTGGTCCGAACTGGGCATCCAAAGGCCTTCCTTCTACCGCCTCATCCCCCGAGATGCGGCCTCCCTCTCCGTAGGCTGTTGTAGGTGACGATGCCTCGAGGGTTTCCGCCTGCGTTACCTCCTGCTGCTTTGGGTCTCCCGCGCTACCCTCCTTCCCGCTTCCTTCCTTTAAGCCAATGTACAACTCTGATTCGCCTGTTGGGTCGTGGACCCGAGTGACTCGCGTGGCTACCTGGAAGTCCTCTGGCCCACTAGAGGAAGCAGCATCCTGGCTGGATGAGTCCCCGTCTCCCCCTGTCTCGGCGGGCTGAAGGCCCGAAGCCGTTGGGGTTTCCACCGCGATGATGGGGCTAAAGATGGCCGTCTCCAGGTTCTCCACAGCAGAAGTGGAAGACGTTTCGGTGAACGTGGATCCCTCTTCATCCGTAGAGGAAGGCTCATCGGTTTGGCTCTGGGGTGGAGCAGTCGTTGTGTTTGTCTCTCTAACCTCAGTCCCCCCTGGATCCTGGGCCTTTGCTTGTGATTGTTCAGTGTGGACTTGAGGTGACTCCTGACCTGATTGGGTATTTCCCTGCTGATCAGCTGCAAAGAGGAGAGAATCTGCCTCATACGTGGCACCACTACCAAGCTCTCTTTGATTCGGAGCTTTGCCTCCTTTAGGTGAAAACCTTTTTCTCCCCAAGTCTTTACTCCTGCTTGGAGGTGTGTCTTTGTTACTGCTGGAGGAGTTTATTGGTTCAAAATACGCTCCCGCAGCGGCCTTAAGTTCGACCCTGACCTCTGAACCCTGAGTGCCTTGGGACTTGACTGGCTGCGTTTGAATGGGAAATCTGTCAGGTTTCTGTTCGGCTGCGGCCTGACCTCTAGGTCTTGCATGTATGCTTTTGAATGGATTTCCAGCATTTGGTCTGATGCCAGGCTGACTGCTGAGCTCAGACACTGCCACAGTGCCCTGGAAGAAGAGCCGGAAGACAGTGTCTGTTATTGTCTGTTGTCAGGACAGTATCATAATAACCAATTACTAGGATCCTATTCCGAGTGACGATCAACCAAGTAACCATAGTATCACTAATCATTTGAGCATGATGTATATGTGTATTTAAAAACTATGTTCTTTACAGTTCAGCCAAATTAAAACAAAAAACAAGTTGGAGGAATGGACGGGGTCTTGTGTCCCAAACAAATCCAAGTTCGCAAGGTCAAACCTAGGACCTCTCTCAGGCCTGGGTGCTAGCACTGTGAAACATACATTCCCAGAGACACTATTCAACAGAAACCCAGCTGGCAACACCCGCAAAATAACGGCAATATAAACGGTTTCTTCAGGTACCATACACTTTTCACACACTCACTCATCACGAACAAGCTGAATACATACAGTATGAGCAACACAATAATGGAAATATACATGTGTTATTCCTTCAGGTACAGTCACTCGTCACTAATGTGCCAAATATCAATCAAATCAATAAACATCACGGTGGCGCCGTCCATCTGATCTGATCTGATGTGGTTGATGGAGGATGTTGGGTACCTCTTCACGTAGCGTAGATGTACAGGTGAAGTTGACATCTTGATAGGGAAGTCTGGCTGTGCTGGATTCTCCCAAAACAAACAGCCTCTGCAGGGTGACGCCCTGCAACAACAACCGACAACCAATACATGCATTTGAAGTGTGCATTTGAAATGTTACCTATTCGTGAGTCATGTGACATGACTCACTAATGTGTAAATAATTGTTTGAATCGGGTGTACGTTCAGACATCTGGTGCAGATGAAAGATATTTACAACCTTTTAAAAACCAAGTCCATTCATTAATGGGTACAATGTTGTCTTCAACAGCAACATGATTATATATATTAACACACTTCATGAAGAGTTTTTGCACAATCTGTGAAAGGCATGACCCTTTTTAGACATCATTATACAGAAGCACAATGATTGTGCATGCACAATAAAGACGAGCAGACAGAAAGAAAACCCTGGGGGCAGACAGGAAGCATTTATCATCTAATTGCCCGCAGTCTAGGCAATATTGTTGGACCATAATGGAACCACATACAAAGCTACATATATGCTGTATATGTATAATTCAGAAATAATTGCAAGGCAGATTAGGACTTCTATGTGATTAGACTGAATTATATATGAGTAATTGAAGCCTCTATTAAGGAACTGATGAGCAATTAAGATATGACTTGTATAGCAGCTGGGATACTGTATTACAAATAAAAAGTTTTTTCCATACACCATCACGTCTTGCGCCGTGTACAAAACAAGTTATTAATGGAAAGTCTTTACAAGGAGTTATTCAAAGTAATTAGCAAACAATGAAGCACACAGATGGAACCAATGAGTGTCGTCATGACAGCAGTGGCCATGGTTACCTATAAGCACAGAAAAACTAGACATGAAAATAACAATATCAGCCCCGGATATGAATATGAGTCAAGAAAGACACAATCATCTAATAATTACACAGAGCCATTACTGCACAACGTAATATTATACTGTAGTTGCTCTAGGGCCTGTCAACTGTTGACCAAAGTATGCCATTGCCAAGGGTTTGAGTCCTCCTCCTACTGTGTCTGCATTGCCGGGTATGTTCATCGTAGGGAGAAAGAGCCTTTTTTCCCCCCAGCCATTTATGGGACTTGCCTGGTCAATGTGAAAATCTTTCACTTTCCCTCATCCTCTCACATGCACATGTAAAAGCCTCCAGGCATGATCCAGAGATAGAGCAGCAGGTGTTATGGCGAGATGTGGCTTTGCAGCAGGAAAAACACAGCATTGAGGAAACGCCACATAAACACCACGTTAAATATACCCCGATTTGCTCATGCTGTGGCCACAGAGTATGACCCACATCCAATACAAACTTCCACATCCAAGGATACTGGGTTATATACAAAATATAGCACCATATGGATAAAATGATGAGCATGTAGTAGAATTAGGGCTGAATCTCCTCACAACACACCATAACATGCCCTGACAACGCTTATGATTTCACACAATTAATAGTTAATCCATGTGATGAATAATTTTCACGTGAATTGCAAAGCAATAAAGCAAATACCAATAACTAATACAATACCCAATGCAGACAAGACTCTGCTGAAACAGAACCTGTGAGTCACTCTTTGCGCGAGTCCCCTTCAGAAAACATCGTCACCACGGAGAACGTTCACAAAGCACTTACACAGCAGAGCGCGAGCATCGTGACAGCGAAGGCCTGCATGGCCGAGGGTCCAGCTCTGCGCGACAGCAGAGGGCCAGCGGGCGCACGGTTCGGTCCCGCTGCCTGCCTGCTCTCTGCACGGAATGCACTCCTCTGTTGGTCAAAGGGCCGGACCACCCCCTCGCACATCCACCACAGCAGCCGTAGAATCAAGAGCAGCACGCTGAGAAGCACTACCGCCGGCTCTGTGTGTCTCTCACTGTAGTCAGGTTCGCTGCATGAGAGTCAACGCGTGCAGACACAGACAGGTGGACACACACACCGGCGCTGACGCACACCCGGGCTCTCACTCTCACCCTTACATCTACACCCACACCCAGGGCCACACACACCAACTCACACTCACACCCAAACACACCCACACACACTCACAGACACCCACGCACAAACTCGTCCAGGGGGCTTCGCTGCTTCCAGAGTCCACAGAGTAGTAGACAGGTTAGGTCAGCTCCTTTGACTCTCCAGCCTATGTTAAAGTGGCCAATATCCAATATCCAATAGATGAACTGTGAAGTTAGCAGCTCAGGTGATGATGTTATTCCGTGTGTGTGTGTGTGTCTCTCATCGTCTCCCCAGGGCAACGCCAGCTGTGGACGGGAAGTGAGGCTTTATACAGTAGAGCACCGGCCCGTCACCGACCAGCCAGTCTGAAGACGTGAAGATCGTCCTAGCGTGAGAACACCGCCTCTCTCTCTTGCCTGACCCCTCGTACGTCCGACTCCACATCCTGAGCTTCAGTGGACAGATGTGGCACCGCATGGATTACTCTAAGGGCCAACGCAAGCCACGAGATTGAAAGAATGAAATATCAATTTAAATATTTGCTACGTAAGACGTATCAAGGAGGCAGTATAACAATATTTTTTTAGGAAGCACAATCGGAAACCCGAGATAGAATAGGCATTTCACTTGTCATAATTTATCATCAATTATCAGTGGTAATCACTGACATTTGTGCAAATATCTATTACCTGTTTGTTGCTATAAAACCTTTTTAACAAGCTCCTGTCTGATTTATTGTGACGATCATCCTGCACCAAAATCATACCACTAAGACCAAACTTTGTTTACAGTTGAACTTGAGCTCTCTCTCCCTCCCTCCCTGTGATGTGTGAGGCCTCTCGTCCTGGGTGGAGTCTGAGGGCCAGTCGGGCCCGGGTGAGGAATGTGCCAGGGGGGTGAGAAGAGTGAGCGGCTGCTTCCCAAAAGCTGGCAGTAGCGGGGCGGGGTCAGAGTTTACCGTAAAGGATGTGAGGGACGAGGTTGGTGTAAGCTCCGCCCCCTGTGTCCCTCGCCTCACACAGGTAGACCTGCGACCTGGGCCCTGGTATTAAGGGGGTGCACTGTCGGTCTGTCTGTCTGTCTGTCTGACTGTCTGTGTGTGTGAGTTTGTTTTTGCACATTCCACCCTTCAAAAGAACCAATAGTTTCCACTCCTATAAAAGAAAGATAACAGGCAGACATGTACGCAAACACTTTCACGCAAAGATACACTCTCAAATAAACAGTGTGTGTGTCTTTCACACACACACACACACACACACACACACACACACACGCACACACACAGGCACACCAGCAGGCACACATACATGCACGCACACATGCACACGCACACACACACACACACACACTGGACCGGGTGGAATCTTAAAGGGTTAACGTCATGCTATAGATTTTAAACCCACAGCGCTGCTGAGACACACTGCCCTACAGGCTTCATACAGTCTCACAACCTGCCGACAACTTCACCACACAGATGACAGATTCAGAGGGTCACAGCCCTCCATGTATAGCTGGAGAAGGTCAAGTTTAACACAGTGGCCATGAGGTAAGGGAAGCCCTTCTCAACTCACGCACAGCCGTGATGGCCAGACTTTGAACGTGATGAATGAATGCTGTAATTCTCAAAGAAAATACGCTAACAAGAGAACTATTAGGGTAATCACTTGGAATTATGCATGTTGTAAATTATGCTTTGCTATTGTAGACATTCATTCATTAAAGACAAATCAACGCTTTAATGGTCCTTTAAACAGATATGCAAACACTTCTTTTTCAGAGTTTCAAAGACAGGCATCAATATTGAAGTACAATATAGACAGCGCAATAAATTGACATGAATTTATTTTACACAGTTGATCCTACATGGTTATACCAATCGCTTCTCTAGCCAAGGACATCAAGCTCAACGCACTTGACTGTCCGGGTAGGATTTCCTTGACGTAGGTCACTCTGAACGTACAGACCAGGAGAGATTCAGGAAGATCAGCCAAGTCAGGTTGAAGTTTGGTCCTTGTGTCGTACTGTACATGGAATGAGCGACAGGAGCATCAACTCTCACCAGTGTCTGTTCAAAAGTAGGCCTTGAAATGTCATCTTCAGTGTAACACATTGGAAAGGGCAACACGTTTATCCACCGGCGACCTCACGTGTGTGTGTGTGTGTGTGTGTGTGTGTGGAATGCCGGTACCGTTCCTGTGGGTCCGAAGCCGTTCACGTTTCAGCAACAAGTTCAACTCGGTATAGCACGACACGACAACGCATGACAGAAACGTGAACGGGTTTCAAAAAGGGGACACCAATGTGAATACGCTGGGATGTCTCGTCAGGTTGGAATTTTTTTTTTAAACGAATATTGTTTGTGGAGTGTGATGTGATGAATACTATGTCATTTACTATGTGATGTATGCAGCAAAATAAAAAAAAAAGGAAAAACAGGCATCTCTGAATCAGGCACATCTTACATTATATTCCACAGTAAACATCATCACCATCCTGATAATCACAATCATCACAACCATCATTTTAGTTAACACTTCATCACAGTTAGCAATGTTAGCAACATTTCTTTCTTCACATAAACAGTTGAGGATGCACAATAATTCACACCTCATATGTGCTCCAAATAGAATTGCTGAATCGATGATGAAGTGTCATTTCATCTTAGAATTGCAATGTTTTTTTCTTGCCTGCAAAGCACCCTTTTGGAAGTTACAGGATTTTTAAAATAACAGCAATGACTTGCATGTGTTCTGCGCTAGAATATGGCAAATGATGTCATCCTTCAGATGTGTGTTATGTATAATTGTGGCAGCAAATTGCAGTGAACACAGAACCGTGTTCCGTGAGTGACGTCTAAAAACACCCACATCGGTGAAATCATTTGCACTACATGTGTAAAGGGCAGGTCAGCTCCATCACTACAGGATCATAGACTGTCAAAACGCTTGACAGAAACGCACTCTGGAGCGGAAACAACGCTTGTCTGCTCCAGGTACAAGAGGAGAGAATGGCTTGGGTCTCAGGATTTGCTGTCGCTCTCCCAGCAAAACTCACAAGCCTGACCCGAGGGCAGAGGACTGACAGATCCAGCGACAGACGCATTAAGAGTCCGCCCGGTCTGCTTCATCATCCGGCCGAGGCCTCCGTCGCCACGGCCTCGGTAACCAACCCCAGAACAGAGCAGACGACGGGGGCTTGCGGTCTCAGGAGGATCTTCGCATAGTGGATGTCATTTTTAATTAGTCTGTTGGCGCTGTGACGACAGAGACGAGATGTTTAAAGATACAAAAATAGTAACTGCAATGCTACAGTGTCACCGTGCTCCTCTGCTGTCCCCCACGCTCCGCCGCGTGGCTCTGTGATGCGGCTGTTTCGTGCGTAAACCCCCCCCCCCCCCGACCGAGCAAAGAACCGAGGCCCGTCCTGCCGGGGGTTCAGAGATGGTCCAGGTTCAGTTTGGTCCACGTGGTAAAAGGTGGGCTTGAAGCTTGAAGCTTCTTCGCACCATGTGTAATTCAACACCTTACTGTTGTCCCGTTCGCGTTGACAGCAAGTGTACTTCCGTGGTCGTGCGCGCAAACAAAACCCTCTCGTCGCAGCTCACGCCACGACGCCCAGTCGGAGGTAATCGACCGCCTTCTGCTTCACCTTGGGAGTTGGGGTTTCGGAGAGCGAGAATACATTCCTCATATTAATTTCACATGCTACTTTATGTTCACCAACACACCGCGTGCCGTACCCACAGTCCCTCAAGTCCCACAGCCCATCAAACCGCCCTGTGAATCGCCGTCTCAACACACACATGTTCCAACAATAGTCAACACCGTTCCAAGTGTGTGTATGTGTGTGTGTGTGTGTGTGTGTGTGTGTGTGTGTGTGTGTGAACGCTAGGCGTGAAACACACTACTTGCACCACAGTGTGTGTGTGTGTATACGCCGTTTCTTTGTTTGGAAATCTTGCTGCTGAGAAGCTCACACAGCACACACACACACACACACACACACACACACACACACACACACACACACGCATTGAATTGAACACATTAATAAATTAACTAATTAACAAGTCAATGCCTCAACAAATAAACCAACAAAAGGTATTTGCGGATAACAAACAATATAAATATCAGCAAGCAAGTGGAAAAAATTAATAAAGGAAAATAATACATGATAATTAATATATAAGACTGAATAAATATGTAAAGAAAGAAAATAAAAATGTAGATTATTTATGTCCCTCTTGGTTTATTTTGGTATTCTGTTACATATCTAATACCATATGTTTCCCATAGTGCCATGACTTCATTAACAGGAGTGATAGTTCTATCACCACCACTTGTTCAAACCTAACTCTGCTCCCGTGTATCTGTTGAGGCATTGTTCTAATTCATATTTTCTACTTCAACTTTGGTACATTCACACATACATCCACAAACTGACACATGTGCACACACACACACACACACACACACAAACCAGTACTGTCCGTGTATACACCACTAGCAGTGACATCATCCAGTTAGCGAGAGCCACCGAGGGGCTGCAGGTTCTGCAGTGAAGAAGATGCTCAGCAGGTGACCGGACCTGAGCGCCCCCCTTGCCCTCTCCACTCCTCCATCTCCTCCCGTCTCTCTCCTCCCGGTCCTTAGCAACGGTCGTCCTCATCCGTGTCGCTCATCGGCTCGCCGGCGCCCGCGGGGCTGGTCGGGGCGTGGTGCTTCAGGAAGTGTCCGTTGGGGACCTGCCAGGAGTGTCTGAGCTGGGGGGCCGAGCTTATGGCGTTGGCCCGACCCAGGCTGGTCGCTATGGCAGCCTCGAAGGTGAGAGTCTCCTGCCCATCCCCAGCCTCCCCTCCACCACCACCACCCCCGCCGCCCCC
>OMKI01013243.1:20993-36059 GCA_900302315.1 Phycis blennoides | reverse complement strand
CAAACAAACAAACAAACAAACACACACACACACACACTCACTCACTCACTCACTCACTCACTCACTCACTCACTCACACACACAAAGACAAACAAACAAACAAACAAACAAACAAACAAACAAACACACACACACACACACACACACACACGCACACACACACACACATGCACACACATGCACACACGCACACACATGCATACAAACAAACACAAATAAAGTTACATTGTCAATGAGGTATTTTCAAAACTTTCGTCGAACCAAACGTAAAATCTATTGAGTTGTAACCAAAACATTTGTTCATCAATCATCACCAACACCATTACCAAACCACTCCGTCGCTAACCAATAGTCCCATCAAAACCTCATCACATTCCGCACCACCACCATCACCACCACCTCCATCACCACCACCACCACCACCATCACCACCACCACCACCATCACCATCACCACCATCACCACCACCACCATCACCATCACCACCATCACCACCACCACCACCACCACCACCACCACCACCTCCACCACCACCACCATCACCACTACCACCATCTCCACCACCATCTCCACCACCACCACCGCCTCCACCACCGCCTCCACCTCCTCCACTGACCCAGTGCCACGGCAGCCACGGTGAAAAGCACAAAGAGGTTCCTCCTGAAGAAGCTCCTCACGCCCTCCCGGGTGAAGGAGCTCATCCTCTCCTTCAGGCGGCTGCCTCTCCTCTCCATGGCCCTGCGCAAGCGGCTCCGCACGCCTCCTGCTACTCCTACTCCTACTCCTCCTCCTCGCTCCGCCCGGGGGGACCGCTCCGCGTCCTCGTTCAGAAAGAAAGTGGCGCTGGTCGAGGGCTTCTCATTCATAATCAGGTCCAGAACCTGGTCCAGCAGGCGGGTCTCGTGGGAAACTATGGGGGGGAGAGAGAGAGAGAGAGAGAGAGAGAGAGAGAGAACAAGAGATAGTAATAGTAATCTAGTTCCGTATTCAAGGTTTGCTTTTCATGAATGTGTTTACGGATGTCCTTTCCCGAGATGGAGAGGAGAAGCTCATTGGCTCTGCTGCTCCAACGGCGGTTTGTGAATAGTGAATTGTGAACCATTTTGTTGCTGATTTAAACGAAGCACGGCTGCTGGCTGAGTGAACAGGCTTCGATGTGAAGTGTTCATTCAAATGCTGAGTGCTCGGCAGATTGGCAGCGTTCGGAAATTGATAATCAAGGCATGACATGAGATAAACAAGGCATGACATGAGAGTAGTCTCTCAAGTCTAGCAGTAGAACATGGAGCTAATCAGAAACATCTTCAATCTGACAGCGTGTTCCTTACAAGTTCTTAGGTAGATACTCGTTATGAATGATGTGATTAAGTAAAATGTAAAACCTTACAAATAAACAACCTATACGACATATTCTACAGGACTTCTTGTACTATAAAAAAAACCCTATAAATAAAGTAAACCAGCAACATCAGTTGTCACATATCTTGTGAGGCTTACTGTTAAAACGAGTGGTAAACCAGGAAACCAATGTGTGATGAATCCGGCCTGTAATGACATTAATGTGGAACTAATTCCACACGTCTGTGAGCAGACAGTGACCTTTCTCATGCACCGCAGAAACACTCCAATGAGGACATCCATCTCCAAGCGAGACACTCACATATCAAACTGCACATTGCACAAAATTCATTTCTTACCTTTTTCTATTTCACTCTGTCAACGGGAAAAAAAACACCTGTGCTGAATGAGGATCCCTTCTGTCCTTTTCTGATACAATGTTCACCAGAACCACAATGTTTTTTTGGTCTGCTCCTCTGCCCACTATCACTACCTAGTTGTAAATGTGGGCGTTGTAACCACGGCTTTACATACCCACAACATCAGGATGAAACGCCCCCACCAACAACCATTCTGGTTTCACGCCACCTCCACACATTATAACTACGCTTACTATGTAAGCAAAATGGGCCAAATATAGACTGGACATGAAAGAAAAGATTGACTTTTTTTTCTTCTCTATCGATTGTCTTTTGTCCATTGTTCTGAAGTGAATCTCATCCTCCAAACAATGTTGAGCAGGCATTGATGAGTGGGCTGTGGGATGACCCCAGATGACCTGACCCATAATTCACTGGGGGATCAGAGGCAGAAGAACAGCCCACTACTCCTGTTACGCTGTTTTCACACTCACTGATTATTGTATTGTACTGCTTTTATTCTGCTGATTACTGAGAACTGAGCATTACTGAGCTAAATTCAGAGCGGAAAGGTAAATGTAAAATCTTGTAGGATATAGTAAGATGCAAGTGAAATATAAAGTGTTGGGGAAAAAAGTACTTTGTGAAACTAAATGCTCTTAGGAAATCTACTAATCTACTAATCTACTTCTACAATTTCAAATGTCAAACATCTATCAAGGTTTGACTTCAACTCTTACAATGATAATGTGGACAAATTCAAAAATGAAATGAATAGGTATTTTCCATTAAAGTACATCCAGAAATTGAACATTCACTTCTTAGTTTACCATATTTGCGTCTTTCTACATATCTACAATGTAATGCTATTTGCTACACGAGCTCCATAAGCTAACTACAGTGTCGAGTAGCAGTCTGAGGAGGGCGGGGGGGGGGGGGGTCTCCTGTCCCCTGCTTCACTCTCTCAGCAGTTGGACATTAAAGCTGCATGAACCAGCTGGGCCAGACTGGTGAGCACCAGTGTCCCCAGACAGATGTCACACGTTGTATTCATGACAGCGATGATATGATACATCGCATGGGTTTAATATCCGTGTTACAGCTAAAGGAACAACAGAGAAGGAAAAACTGAGAGAATGTGAGAGCTTTGAGTGAAGGAAATGAACAGTAAATTCGGGGAGCAGGTACGAAAAGACAATCAATCATATTAGTCCATTCAGTTTTTGTAGTCATTTTGAACGCTCAAAGCAGATCACGAGTCATCCAACTCACAACTCTCCTTCACCGAGATCCACTGACAGCAGCTATGCAAGGTGAGCTCTGAGCTCTGAGCTCTGAGCTGAGTTATGTGTTTCGCTCCAGGGCATCTCAACCACACGATGAAGGCCTGCAGAAGCAGTTAAGAGAGGGAGCATGGGACATCTCTCTGAGCGCAGGATAACGAGGTGGCTGGACACGGTGGCCAATTCACAACATGTACATTAAACCTGCTGCATCTGAAGCAAGGCACCATCACTTCAAACCCTCAAAGCTTGCAAAAATGACCCAAAGCTTTAAAAACAAGCTTGAACGTGATTTAAAAATCCACATCCAGGTAGGCAGGTAGACATCCATCCCTGGAAGGAGGGATCTCCCACGGGTTCCTTCCCAAGGTTTCTTCCCTGATAATTATGTTTTTCATGCCTCTTGGTAGGGGGGCATAAATACATACAGTCTGTTTAGCACTTTAAGACTGTAGCTGTGATTAAGGGCTATACAAATACAATTGACTTGATTTGACTCCCACCCGAGACGTTCTGGGTTTGAAGCCCAATATATGCAGTCTTCCTGTAGGCATCCTTGAGTAAGATGCCTTACGTGATACTTAATGACGTATCACTGGGTATCACTGACTGTCACGTCAATTGTAATTGGCTACATAGCAAATACAAATATAAACAAACATTTACATGTACATGTACACATTGTGTAAAATAAAAATACCACACAGACTCAAAAGGATTTGCTAGGAATTTTTGTTCTGTAGTAAATGGTATTATTTACTATTACTATTTACTATTTACTATTATTATTTATTTATTACATATGGACACCCACAATAACCCTTTGCTCTACCAAGGTGGTATTTCCCATCAGCACAGAAAAACTCTTAAAACTAACAATGCTAAGATGCTCAGGAACCCATAAAATGAAAAAGTTCACAGCTCATTTTTTTTCAATACATGTTTTGCTACCATTTAAGAGCAAATATGCGTTTAATATGTTGATATACAAATGTTTCAGTCATAACTCCAGAGAATGCACGTGTACAATAAAGTACACAGCGCTGATATAAAAAAAAGCGCTCCCAACAGTCAGTTAGCTACAGTTAATAACAGTAAGGAGCTCATAGTTCCTCAATATAATGTCAGCATTTGGATATATACTGTACTCACCACTCATGGTCAGAGCATGTCTTGCACTCTCCTAACAGTTTACAATCCCTTCCAGTCTAGAGTGTGTGCTCTATGGTGTGGTCAAAGGGATTCAGGGGAGGTGTGTGTGTGTGTGTGTGTGTGTGTGCGGCCAGACCTTATGGCCAGAGTGAGCAGAGATCTCACTCTGTTGCTTTCATAAGCACATAGACATGAAAAGACTTCTGCTCTCCTGCTGGCTGACATTCTCACACCTCCGTGTATCTGCACCACGTGCACTCCGACTACACACACATAAACGACTGCATACACACCTTTGTGCACGCGCACACACACACAGACACAAACACACAGACACACACACACACACACACACACACACACACACACACACACACACACACACACACACACACACACACACAAGTATTCATGCATCAATTATATGCAATCCTATGTTAATATTCAAAGGGATTTGAATATTGCACTACATTGCACTATAACTGTTATTAATACTTTGAATAGGACTATAGCCTAACCATCATTCTCAACAACGTCATCTTCAATGTACGTATTTCCTCCGTCGAAGAGAAGCTTTAACAAGTTAGATATTTCTTGTCAGCTCGCCTTACATCACCACATTACTTGAAGTGAACTATCAAAAGCCAAACTGTGATAACCCTGTGAGCTCATCCCATCTCATCATCAACATGCGTCTAAAGTTTCGATGGAATAAACGCTGTAGCTTACATCGATTCTTACTCTATAATCTTCGACCTTTTACAGACATTTAAATAAATGAACATCCACTACACGGTAGTAAAAAAGAGGGTCGACTATAAAGAAACAATAAAGTGAAAATAGAGTGAGTACCCTGCTTCTCTGAGGCTGTTTGGATCGACGTTGAAGATCAGAATTGACGGTCTTCGACAGAATCGACAGGTGTTTTCCTGCAACCTCAAAATCATTGCAAATAATATGCATCAAATATATGGAAGATACATTAAAGACACATTAAATATGCGTTCGAAAGTGAAACACGTTATTGAATAAACGTCACTAATTAAGAGTTGCGTTAAAACAATTACTGAAAGAAAAACATCGGCTTTACGCACAGCCATACCTCATCCAAGACGTTCTGGAAAGCGTCTTCCCTTTATCTTCAGTCAAACAAAACAAACGGGTCTATCCGCGAATCGTATGGTGTATATTTGACATTTTCTTTTCTCGTTTACTGGTTAAGAAATCGCGTTTTTTTTCTTCTGAGAGCCCCCCCCCCCCCCCCGCTGCGCAGAAAAAGCGCCAGCAAGATGTGCGGCGAGCTCTGCGTAGGAGTAGGAGAGGTTAAGGATTCTTTCGGCACTGAAAAAGCCACCTGCTGCTCAAGCACCTAACGCACAGAAGCAGAAAAAAACGGGATAAACTGTATTAGTGGGCGGTTTGACCCAATAGACAATTAGAAATGGATCTCACAGTGACACGCTGCGTGTCTGATCAATGAATAGGCTACTGTTTATCGTGGTGATGACGACAACAAAAAAAGCTGGTCGTGACTATATCCCATATTTTGTAGGATAGGCCTATGCTCTCAACGTCCCTTCTCCCCCACTTTCTTGCAAGGAACTTGGGAACGGAGAGGAAGGGGGGGGGGGGGTTGAGGATGAGGAGGATGAATTAGAGGAGGAGTTGATGAGAAAGTGTAAGAGAGAAGTGGAAAGCCAAGAGGTGTAAAGAGTCCGCTAAACTGCAGGCATCGCTATGACAACTCGCCTTGTTCGCGCTTGCCTGGGGGTAGGAGTCTGACGTTTTCCCAGGACGGTTGCATGTGTAACCCCTCAGCACGCAGCAGCCCACTCCCTCACGCCCACTAGGCCTACTCTCAGCTCTGATATGTTGCCTTCTCCACCGGAACCAGAGGCCGGCGAGAAGCCTGCGCTGCCACGATGCAGCGCGTCCCAAAACACGAGTGGGGATGGTCTGTATAAAGAGTACATCAACTAAATCTAAAAAGAGCAATCTAAATGCCCGGGAGCACATATATGCGTTTGTATTACGTCCAGAAATTATGGGAAAAACTAATTGGATTTTGGATGGGGAGGGAAAAAGTGTTTCAACACCAAACTGTATCATGTAAGAATAATCAATAATAATAATAATCAATAATAAAGATTTCAGTGACACTGGCAGCATGTCCAATGTTTATTCCATCTGGGTTTCCTAATTTCACAACACTGTAGTAGGAATCTATTTACTCCACCAAACAAACGTAGGCTGTTTGTGAAGGCTGCTTTCTGGTTCTGTTTTGCTTGGAGGACCAAAGGGATAGGGGAGCAGATTGCATCGCTATGGCAACACAATTACCACTGCCATAGTGTGGGAGGCATGGATCATGTATGATCCACGGCCAGATAGTGTAATGATTCAACCGCCCCAGAGACAACCCTGCCCCCATTCGTCTTTTGTAAACCTTCTTTTTCAATTATTTGATGTAATGTTTACTTAATTGATAACTCAAAAGCCATGATTAAATATACTAAATGTATATATCCTTTAATATAAGTAAAATATACAAATATTTGTTGTATTGTATGAATCACCATCAGAAACCTTGTCACCATTACTTATTCCCCATTATCAGAAAAAAAAAAAAAAGAAATATCGTCCCCTACGTTGTTTTACAACATACGTATCAGGGGACCTATACCGCAGCATCCTCGATAAAGTGCACAGTGAAAACTCTCCTTTTGTTTTGATAGTAACGCTCTTCATCAGTTACCTAGCAACAGACAACGTGCTAATGTTGTGGTGCTGGCGTGAGGGGCAGACGGCAGCTGGGCACGGCCTGGTAGTACACGAGGCTGGGCCGCAGTGCGTGGGCAGCAGCAGGGATATGGTCTGCTGCGCGGAGCTCCCGGTACGACAGTTACCAGGAGGAGCAGGTGAAGCGGTGCGTGCTTCCCGCCTCTTGCAACAGAAATACTGCCCCAGACCCACCGCGGTCCCATGGTTACGTGCACGCACAAAGCGCACACACACGCGCGCACACACAAAAGGGTTTCCTCATCAATTATTTCTCAAAGGGGGATTCTGGCTCAGCATCGCACTAAATCAAATCCCTCCCATGACGAGACAAAGACCAGATGTTATTTTAGGACTTCTGAAGATGCATTAAAAACGACGGGAGAGCAAGTTTCACTTCCATCAATTGACAGTTTTAAACCCCTTAAAACATACGACCAATAACTTGATTTATGGTCACACTGTATGACAGTGACCCACAATTGCTGGGTGAATTGCTTTATTTAAACACATAGTTGTGGCTCTTCTTAGTGTTGCCGCTGAATCAGGCCCTGCTCCACCTAGCCCTGGGAAGGAAAATGAATGGTCTCAGACTCTCACATTGACAGATTAAAGTAGAGCCGAGCTCTCATGTCAAAATGCATTGGTAAACACATAAAGGTCATCTTAAATGCCATGTGATTACGATTGGGCTGATGGTTACATGGGATTAAAAAAATACAGTAGAAAATATAGAATGATTAGCCTTGAATATGCAAGCACTTGGTCAGCATGATATGAAAAGGCAAACGTCAGATGCATCGCTTATTAAAAAATACTTTTGTACACCAAAGCAGTGTTTCTCAACCCTGTGTTAGCATATGCGAGGGTACTGCAGGTGTTGCGTGGGAATGTATTACTGAGATAGACACATTTACAATAATGGCAAAACAATATAGATATCAGAAACTAAATATATTAAAAATATTGTTCAGTAAATGAAACAGTATTAAGGTTTATTTCCAAAAGTGTTGCATTGTGCATTCCGTGTTTTCCATTGAGGTCTTGCGTTGATTTGTGTTTACCAAAAACAACACACCGCAGCATAGTCAGCATTGCTGACCTTGTGTTACCGGTTTCCCACTGGCCATGGCCTCCCTGCAGTAAGACTTGTGCATGCAGGGGGCGCTGGCACTCTTCTCTGCACAGCCACTGCGTGTGTATGTCTACCCTTTACTGGTTGCATGAGGTGGTCCGCGAAGTAGTTGTGCACTATGGGAAACACTGCCCTAAGGCACAGTGTACTATGGGAGTGAAATCCCATATCCACTAGCATACCAAAAAAAAAAGAGAAGAGAAAGTACAGATGCTCGAAAATATTTGCAGGTAAACCAACTGACAAGACAGACACACGTTGTTCAATTTATTTTAATAACTGGACAGTATCGGTCAAGCAAACCCCAGCACAAAGAGCTTTCTAAGCATCATCATTTTCAGGGAAAAATAGAAACTACAAAATGGAAGATTTTTCTGCTCTGGACCTGCTTATTCACTTCAAGCTGGTTTGAGAAATTAAACTAGAAAATTGTTCCAGTGTTAGAAATAGTGAATTCATGCATACGAGGGATTAACATAAAAGTTAACATATCAAAAAAGATAGATGCATAATAACCGCAATCTCTCAAATTAGTGTATATGCAAAAGTATATTGCTCTTGTAGAAATGTATGTAAAATAGTGTATTTGAAGTGTTGGGCACGACACTTAAAAATCCCAAACTATAAATCCCGACAAACAAAATAAGAAAGGATCGAGGTACACATAATATCTTGGAGACAAATTAAACAAGTGTTATGTTGTCACGCAACTGAGTACCACTAATGCCCTGGCACCCAGAAAGGTATTCATGACATCACTGGTGTGTAGATTGAGTCGGTAGTGGACGACAAACACAATACAGAAGACGGTATAAAATCAATTGTATACACAATGAGTACAAAAGTATTTGTTTTTTTTTTGTTTTGCGTAGTTTTTTTGGCAATTTGCTTTGGTTTTTCAAGATATCAGAATAGCATTGTGTGTGTGTGTAGCATTTAGAACAAACAGATTACGCAGAAAGGCTAACTTTTTTTAAAGGTCATTGTTGGTGCTCCCATTTGCCACGGACCTTTAACATACAGTATCAAGTATCTAAACCAAGCAGAATGTTTCCTCGGAATGCACACATGTCATTGGCCACATTTCTTTAAATGCATGTATACAGTTGCTGGAAAGTGTGTGATTGGCGAGACAAGAGGCCCTTTATACATCGGCCCGATACGTTTGAATCTTGCCGGTACATGGGAGCCCCCTCGTCTCTGTAGCAATCCCCTACTTATTAACCCTCTGAGAATGATTGGAGCCGCGTGGAATTGAAATGACAACGCTTGGAAGCGGGCAGGGGGAGGCGCTCCAGTGGCACTCACAAGAGCATCTTTGTGTAACGGTCACGTGAGATGAGCCACCGCTGACAGACTTGAGATCCTCGTACCTCGTCGTCATGGTAGCAGAACTGTCACAGGTCGTCTGTGGGATTCTCGTTTTTTTGAGTGGATGATCTATGAACGCAACGCGACGACTCCTGATCCTGATGGGTGGGAGTAATCTGTACGCGACAACAAACGCCCAGTCTAAACCCTGTTTTAAAAAGGATAACTTGTGAGCCTTCAACCTGGACCCTACCTGGCTGCAATGTACCCCTATGGGGCAATAGTGGCCCGTCAATGCTTTCAGTCTTCCGAAAGTGCTTATTTTTGTCCCCGACAGGCTCAGGTTGCTATTATGAGTGTCTGAAAACACCTAATGGAATAGAAATACAACTTGTTTCTTTACCTTAACACTGAACCCGCCTGATTGCTGTTGTGTCTTACGAACTCTCAAGCGGATTGAGGGCAAGACTTCTCCTTGAGCGACACTCGGTTAGACACGACAACAAACAGACCGATCAAGTGAAAGGTAAAGACACAGGTTTTAATTCTCTGTATGGATCCTCTCCACAACGTCACCAGGAACTCATAACCGGAGCCCGTCAGTGACAGAAGCAAGCACTTCAAGAGGCCCAACATGGATGAACACGATGGCCCCAGTGGGTTACACTGCAGCCCCCAACTCCCAATCAATGCTGGACAAAGTGTTGTCCACATTAGTCGCTTAGACCCAAACCAGGGAAACAGGGTCCAGGTTGAAGTGTCCAAAGCTATCAATTAACCGCCTAATGTTTGGAGTACCCGGACATGGACTGTTTGACCGCATCCTCCAAGGACTTCCGGGTCACCAGCAGCCGCACCACGTCCTCCTTCTTCTTGGTCAGCCTCTTACGGGCCTGGTCATGGGTCACCATGGTCATGTCCCAGCCATTGACCTGGTGGTGAGGAAGGGGAACGAGGAAGTGAGGAAAGGGAAATTAGCGCGCTATGCTAACATTTGATGAAATCCTACTGTCAAAAAGTCCTGAGCTACGAGCTGCATACAGGCAACAACACGAGTTTTACTTCTCGTATTATGACCACTTTGAGTACAGCCAGTATATCAATGAAGCCATTACTCTTATAATTAGAATTTTTTTATTCAAATCATTGTTTTATTCAAATTTTAAAAAGCTCCAAATACAAAATGAAAAAAACGTACAAAAAAAATAAACAACAACATGCAAACAATGATAGCCATTGGAAGTATGGTTTGGATAAAAATGTATTCAAAACATAAAAAAACAGATGAATCTTATGGTTATACGTGCCTGCATTATTTTGTCTCCCATCCTTAGGCCTGCCTTTTCTGCTGGTCCATGGGGCGTCACCCTGGTTACGTAGATACCCTGCGGTGAGACTCACTCATAAGAACATCCTGTGTTCAAATCAGCAGACCTGTGGACACTAAGGTCTGTCGGCAAACATGAAGCACACTGAACTCTGCTCTAGGCTACACATGGATTTTAAGAGTTCCATCCTAAAGAAGAAACCTCTCTCATTGATTCAATAAATGTTTGCAATAAATATATATACCGCTAAATATAAATTACTATTAATTTCTATGTGGCATTCATCCTCATATTTTCTGGATCTACTTTTGGGGTATAGCTTCCTAGCCTTTAGTAAGTATATAATACTAGATTAATATTTGATATATTTGTTACATGTTATGGACTACTACCATATCAATGTAACCGTCACGCATGCACTGCGAATGCTGTATTCCTAGCACCACCACCAGTGTGTCTGTACAGGTGTCCGCAGGTACACACTAGGGTCTCCCACGCAGGACTGAAGCAGGGGTGTTCAGGTCTGTACTTCACTCATTCCCTCCCCAAACCAATTCTCTACTCCCAGTGCCCCTGAGCAGCAACACGGAAGACACGACTATAGGAAACAATAACCCATCAGGGACTAACATTCACTACGTTCTCATCTTCTGTGTTGTTGTTCCATGCAGACACCTTCTGCTTCACACACACACACACACACACGCACACGCTATGGTGATGCACAAATCTATGTACAATCATGGGGGTAAGTGATCTGAGCGTGTAGAGTTCAACTGTGCGATCACTTGAACGCACGCACACGCGCACACACACACACAAACACACACACACACACACACACACACACACACACACACACACACACACACACACACACACACACACACCTTGTCGGTCTTGTCCTCTGAGTAGGGGTTCTGCACGGAGTCCTGGTCTATCCCGCCTCCGATGCTGAAGCCCAGGATCAGGTGGTCTCCCTGACACAGCTTCGGGATCTCAACGCGCTGCTGCTCAAAACAAACAATGTTTGAAATTAGCATAGCTAATGAACCAGGCACGCAAAGACACTGTCTCACTCATTCTCTACAGCAGCACTGTTACCGTAGTAGTGGAATATTGCATGCTTCCATGCAAGAGTTTGTCGATCTTCCAACAATGACACTGTTGAAAATGTTAACGTGCATAATGCATCCATAGGACTCAGACACAATAATATCCATACATGCGGCCATTAAAGTACATCAAGCTTTGTGCATGCTACTATATCATAGCTGACAGAACCACTCCCGCAGAATGATGTAGGTTTCAGCCCTCATTTAAACCCCACATCATTGACTCTGTCAAGCTGTTGTAGGCTCTTGGCTCTGGGTCGGTCGGAGGCTGGACACTAGCACACACAAAGGCCTCCTGTGTGTGATTTTGAATAAACGAGTCTATCTGAGGGTTCGGCAAGCACAATGATGTCCGAGGCATCTTGACTGTGACAAAATCGGTTAATGAAGGATTTCCAAATGATCTCACTGTCAGCGTTGTTCTGTTGCGACCCCACCCTGCTATAATGTCGAAACATTCATGTCAGTGGTTGCAACAGATATGAAGTCACCCAGGATATATTCCTGATTAAATACCTTAACGTTATCAGCAGTGGCTTTCACTTTGACTTGATTAATCTGTGCCCAGCAGGAATTCCAGTCCAGACATGAGCTTGCCGCACCTTTAAAACCCACCTGGTATCGCTCTGAAGCCAGCACTCACCCATGTACCCACCTGGTAACATGGGTGTGGCACATACACCCATGGAGTGTCCCAGGGCTATACCTAACATATCCCACAATACACACTTCATACCAGAGTAACAATGGGGAATTTAAATGTAAATCCCAGAGATGTTTGTTGTTTGATGTTTTTCCACTTGGTTTAAGGATTACAGTGTAGAGGATCAAGTCGTGCTGTGGTCAACACCCATGGGTGGTCTCGGAAGTGGAGCTATTCCCGATAAAACGACCAAGTATTTGGTTGGCAAATGCGCACAGAAAGTAGTCGTGGGCCTCACAGAATATCCAGAGACTTTTGTTTGCATATCAAGTTTAACTTGAAGGCCGAAGTGGAACAAAGGAAAGGAAACAAACACCCGAGTGGTCAACTCACCACCACAGCTGTCACCGGTTGTCCTGGCACGAACGCCATGGTCGTCGATAGGTCTGTACTTTCTTAAGTTGAGAGTTGATGTATATTTCTAAGTATTTAAGATATACTTAAATACTATAACGACTTCGTGACCAACGCCTGAGAAAACTTACAAGCCTATTTGTAGCTCGTACAAAAAGAAGCTTCTTCGACGGTGACGTCACCTCGCTGCCGGGGGTTGGGTTTGCGTGTTTTAGGACATGGCGTGATCAGCGAAGGCGGTGCTTTTTTGTTTGGATTGCGTTTACTGAGTCGGAACGTGACCCCGATCCTTTGCATTGCTGGAAGTCATAAATCGAACTATTGTGTCCTGTGTCTGTATTTGCCTTAAAAGGAGAACGCCCTCCCTGGCGACGCGTTTACGACGCAACGACGAGTTACGACTAGTTGTTGTGCAAGTTACAGGAGAGAACAAAACGCTTACGGAAGTTCATATTTTTCAGCGTTGCGCATTATTTGCCACTAGGTGTCACTCAGTACCTCAGATTTCCCTAAAACACACACACACACACACACACACACACACACACACACACACACAACTCGTTTGTTGTGTGTATCAAATACTAACCGGTCAGACAAGTTAAAAAGTTGCTACCATCGCGGACAACTACTCAACACACAACTTAGCATGACAGTAACTTCCACATTTGGCCTTTTAATATTTCCATATAATCGCCCAATGGAAATATATGTCATGTCGTTTAAAATTACTTACTTATTTAATCCACCACCCATCACATTTTGCAATTAACATTGAAATAAACAACAATTACAAAATGAATAAATAAACATTTATAAGGAGACCGCGTCACCTTCGTTTGGCTCAGATAATTCAATCAGTCAAAACAGCCGCAGCAGAGCCGTCCATTTTAGTTTACGCTCAGCCTCCTAGCAGTAGCCAGGAGCATACGGTGGGGGCTGCAGGTACTCTTCAGGTAGCCCCTCATCCCCCGGCCGCGCCCCTCCGCTGGCGTGGGTCTCTGCCGCGGGGCTCTCCTGTGACGCGCCCCACTTCTTTCTAAACAGCGCCATCAGCTTCATCTGGCCGACCACGACCGAGGGACTCGGGTCGGCGCGTTGGTCCTGGGGTGCCCCCGGCCCTGACGGGGTCGTCCCGGAGGGGGGCAGGGCGGAGGGAAGGGTGGGGTACAGCAGGACACCGGCGTCTCTCTCCGGGCTTGCTTGGGTGTTGTCGTATATGTCTGGGTGGCCGGGCCACGCCGCTGGGTCCACGGCTTTCACCTGGAATCAGAATGGCTGTTAAGTGCGTGAAGAACTACATGCATTTGACTCATGCATTTGAAAGGAATCAGAAAACCAGAACACAAGTGGAGTAGGTAAACGTGCAAAAAGAAAGCATACATTGGGACAGTGATACAACATTTGCAATAAATCACACGGAAGACAGTAGACGCCAAGACACAATGGCATTGTTTACCAAAGGCTGCAGACGTGACTCAAAGTGTGGCGCCGGATCCGGCAGCAGGTTACTGAAGGCTTTAGGCGCGGGGTCGAAGTGACACGGAGGCGTCGACGAGCCCGGTATGGACGGCAAGGCGCTCCGATAAGGCAGCGCTGGCGGGACCTCTTCATCGCTCTCAGAACCCTCGGACGCCTACGGCGGCAGAACAGAGCGCAAGAGAGGGAGGGGGGCTAAACCGAAGCGAAGTCTTCATCGTCGGCGATCGTCGGCGGTTGAGCAATCAAAGAGCCAGATGTGATTGCGTGTGTGTGTGTGTGTGTGTGTGTGTGTGTGTGTGTGTGTGTGTGTGTGTGTGTGTTTGGGTTTCTCCTGACCTTGACACACGGCACGGTCAGCAGGTCATTGAAGGGCATGATGGGGGCCCTGCGGTGGAAGTCCACCAGGTCGTGCAGCGAGCGGTGACGCGTGGCCTCACCGGTGATGGCGTAGTTTCCGTCGCGCAGCAAATCAACCATGAAGTGTCTGCAGCGGTCCGTGGCTCTTTGTTCGGGTCGGGAAGACAAGCGTCAGCGTGAACCAAAACCTCCCAAAAAGGAGGAAGTTCCCCCGGCCATTTTGTGGTTTTCGTGTGTGTGTGTGTGTGTGTGTGTGTGTGTGTGTGTGTGTGTGTGTGTGTGTGTGTGTGTGTGTGTGTGTGTGTGTGTGTGTGTGTGTGTGAGCAGAAAGGAAAGGGTAGGGAGAGAGAAAGGTAGAAAGGAAGGAAAGG
>OMKI01013243.1:5118-18417 GCA_900302315.1 Phycis blennoides | reverse complement strand
GGAATGTTTTGAGGAGAAAAAAAGGTGGGGGGGGGGGGGCGGCAGTCCAAAAAATATGATATACTAAATATGGATCCCAATATATTTGCTATGCTCATTTCAGAATGATTAAGAACAAGGCCTCAGAGGAGGTTAAAAGGGAGACCACTCTGGGAGAGTTAAAGGGCTGCTCTGTGAAGAAGCGAATAGAAAGGAAGAAGAGTCAAAGCTGGTGAGAATTCTGTGCATCCCACTTTGCAACAAACACTTTGACATGTGCTCAGCCATTCTTCTCAATAGACAAGGGAAATATTGAAAAAGTGCATTAGAAAATAAAAGGGCACTTTGTTTACTTCATAAATACTGCTACAGTACAGCCCAACTTCCAAGGGCCGGAAAAACAAGTTCCCCTAGGTAGAACTATGAACTGGAAGAAATATGCATGAGATACTGAATCAATCAATAACACCAGAAAGCCACCACTGCAACAGCCTATATTGCCCCCTGGTGTTTCACTTGGGTATTGCATTTAATAATCAGTGTCGCTAGTCCACCAGTTGAAGTGCATCGAGCAAGTCTCAACCTCAACTCAACCGTATGGTGTTGTGTCTCCATTGCAATTCTGAATACCAAAAACAAAAGGGAAAAAAAATTCTAGTCTGCCTAGAATTTTACCTAAATATTGACGATAGACAACGAATACATGTGCCTTTCACAACAGTGACCAAACCTATTAGTTAACTCTGAATGTGGAATGGTTCAGCATTACAACTGAAAATGTATACATAGTGGCATAGAACATTTTTAAAAAAGGATTGTGCGATGAGAAAGCCACGCTGGCACACTGACTCATTTCGACTGTATAGGATGGCCAAAGAGAGAAAAAAAAAAAAAGATGTGGACATACAAAGACTCGGGCCATTATAACCAACCTATATATAGTCTAGTCACTATGTACATGAAGTGAACAAAACCAGAAGGGTCATAGGGAACTTCCTCTTCTTCCTCAACTTGATCACGTAGGCCACACATACATATATATATTTACAGAGGAAATGAAGATGAAGTTTGGAATCCCATGAAGGAAATACCTTTGAACCTGATACTGAGACTGAATGGTGAAAGTAGAAGCAGAAAGTGCACGGGTTCAGCGACTGCTTCTGGGGAGCTCTGCAGACCGCGATGAAACGTCAGCATGTTGTCACGATGATGGATGTCAGTCTACCAAATCCTTAAATTCTAAATTTAAAAACCGATGGAAAGCAGCCGAAGTAAGGGAACTGGCCTAGAAGATCCATTGCTATTTCAATTAAGACACATCACAAGGAAATCTAGGAGCATCGCTACATGGTCAGTTTGTCGAGAAGTTTAGGTCCTTTGAACAGCGATGGTATGATTTTAAGGAACAAACCAATCAGAATTTACTCCATATTTTCATTTTCCGTGGGCTTTAACCAACACCACTCCCAAAGTCTAAGGCCTTTGAGATTGGTCACTTCTGCCCTGAGGAAATGACACAGGCTAGTGAAGAAATAGCATCTCAGCACAAGCAGCGACAAGAGTTAGCATTATCCAAACTATTCTGATCCGACTGAAAAATGGAAAAAACTTGACAATCTTGCATGCCAGCAAGAGTTCGGCAACTACTGAAATTGCATATACACCCAATTCTGTGTGTCAGACAACACTGGGAAGGATGCCTGTTAAATGCAAAGAAACTATTCAGTTTGTTAAAAAGTAACAAAATGTATACATTTGATCAGTAAATATCTGTAAAAATCATCAGTAAAATTACCTACTTTTTTTTTTTTATCAATTGAAGGATTCCCTGAGAAACTGAACAGTGAAACTGCAGAGTTGAGGAGGTGGGACTTTTGCCTCACTAGAGGAATGCAAGCACCAAATCGTTTGTTCTGGTAACCAACCAACCCAGGACGAGTGTCAAGGGATGGCCAAAAACTGTTGTTTTGTTCTGAGTGTTTCTGTAAACGTGGTACTTGGATCTCGTGAGGTACTGCGTTGAGGCCATAAGCAGAGCAGGAAACGGGTGTTTTCCAATGGACTATGGGATGTGAGAGGGGGGGGGGAAGCAAAAAGAGAAGGGGGGGGGAGACCAGAACAGGGAGACAGGGGTGAGGGGGGAGGGTCTGTGCGTGCTCTGTCCACTCCTGTAGGGACACAGGTAAGGCGATGGTGGTTTTTCCGTCTGTCCATCTGTCTCTCTCCTCACAGAAGTGTACAACGGAAGAAGCTGCTCTTCTTGGGCTGTTCTGTGATCTTCACCCCTTGGCTGCTGCCCTGGGGGTTGTTACCCTCCTGGAAGACAAGCCAGATCACACAAACATATGGAAAAGATGCACACACACACTACACACTGTTACAAAGCCAATCGCCATACATGATCAAATTCATACCTACAACACCAGGTATACCAGTGGGGCAAGTGTAAGCATGTGTGTAAACATGAATAAAAACATTTGTGGGATTCTAAACATACTTGGTTATATCATCTCGTAAATGTATTGAAAGAAAAGACGTAATAGACGTTTGCCATGCATCACATAAATAATATCTTGTCTAGAAGTAACTATGGTACAGCATTTTGTCCCAGCCCCAATACTCCATGGCTACACATACTGGCAGTTCACACAACCAAGTAATATGATCAGGCTCACAAAACCTCATCAATATTTTAGCTACAGCCAAAGACTTACCAGCTTCTTGTCCATTTTAGCCTTGATGTCCCTGGCAAGGGTCAAAAAGGCCTGCAGGAAACACAAATAGTGAATACAATGAGGACTGGATCATTTAACATAAATGAGTGTCAGTGACGTCATCATATGTAATCAAGTCTTTGTCACAATAACATTCTATGGTCTGAATTGATAATGACTGAAGCAACACTTGATATTATCACATTGTGAAATGTGATTAACATCAGCATGAGTCATTAGCATTGGCTTTTCGGTAAATTGGTAGATCAACCTCCTGTGAAACTCCCCATAATTATCAACTGAGCCCCCACCAACCCAAAGAAAACAAGAAGAAAAACAATAATCAACAGACTTAACTTTAAGGCTCGGGGTTTAGAGACAACACAAGCAGTAAACACAGAATCTAGCCGAGAGCATGTGAACCTCCCCAGATACCATAGGCAACGTGATTATCTGTACTGCGGACATAAAGCCCGTAACCATAGTGTAGCGGGTTGACTCACGTTCTCCACGTTAATGTTGGCCTTTGCACTGGTCTCCATGAACTTGATACCATACTCCAGTGCCAGCTAGCAAGAAGAGATAACAAATCAAAAAGGCACAGTTAGAACTCCAAACGTGTCAACGACTACAGTATGACGGCTCTGAGCTCAGAGAGAACGTCACGCTCCAGCTCCCCACCTTCTCTCCCCGTTCCTTGGACACCTGTCGCTTGTCATTGATGTCACACTTGTTCCCCAGAACCATCTTCTCGACGTCCGCCGACGCATGCTGCAGCAGGTGGGAGGGGGCAGCATGAGTGGTGCGCGAGAGACAGAGACTTCATTCAGGCCATGAGGGCGTAAACAGTGGTTCATAAATAAACTTCATGGTGAACCCCCCCCCCCCCCCCCCCCCCCCCCCCCCCCCCCCACCACCACCACCACCAGTACCTCTTCTATGTTCCGTATCCAGTTCTTGATGTTGTCGAAGGACTTCTCATTGGTGATGTCAAATACTAACATTATGCCCTGGTGAGGTCACACATTAAAACACACATAACAAACAAACAAAGTGAGACTTAGTTTCTTATATACAAAGTATGTTTTGCATCATTAAGAGGCAAATAATAGGGTTAACAGCACAACCACACATCCAATCCAATGGAAATATACACTCTCACTAGTAATCCTATGGACCATGGATATAAAGACAAAGCAATATAGGCTCCATTACACGCCTGTCCCAGAATCTCCCCTGAATCATGGACGTGGAGCTGAGCTGGGCTACTCACCATGGCTCCCCTGTAGTAGGCCGTTGTGATGGTTCGGAATCTCTCCTGTCCTGCGGTGTCCCTGAAACACAGACACACGATTCATAACTCGTTTAATCAAGGCCATAATGGATCCCATATTATTTGTGAATGCCAAGTTAAAACCTCCCAAATGTATTGTTATTGATTACGTATTCACTTTCACAGTCACTTTCTTACCATATTTGTAGCTTGATCTTTTTCCCATCTAGTTCTATTGTTCTTATTTTGAAGTCAATACCTGGAAAGTGAATTCAGACACACGAGATTCAGTGAGGGGGTCCACATACTCGTTCCAAAACATCTCACATTCGCTAGTTGCAATAGTGACAGAAAATAACTACAGTATATGGGCAGGACCTGCAGAGTCATTGCATACTGTGCAGTACGTTTGAGTCAACCATAAGCTACATTAAATAAGCAGCTTTAAATGAACTCCACTTTAATGTTATATGAAATAGGAGATACTTTTTAACTGCGTATTATGAATTGTTAGAACCACACACATGTGATTTGCATTCCCTGGACAAAAGAAAGAATGTGGCTTCACGTCAGTGGACTTTACAGTACGAGAAGCCGGTTCGGTTGCTTCCTGGCTCACCGCCCCATCATGAATGCTCACCAAACAGTTAGCAACACATTAGCATGAAGGGATGGGCTACCGCTTTAGTTCACTTTTATGATAAAGACAACACAAATAACGAACACTTGTCTTACCTATCGTGGAGATAAACGTTGAATTGAAGGCGTCTTCAGAAAATCGGAATAGTACGCATGTCTTTCCGACGCCCGAATCGCCGATTAAAAGTAGTTTGAACAAGTAATCGTAAGTCTTCGCCATGTTATTAGCTACTGCGGATATCCCGCCCGTCAGCTCGCGTAACACCAAGAGTGGTACTGCTTGTCATCTGAAAGGGCTTTCCCGTTGGTCGAACTAAATGTCACTCTCCTCTGTCGTCGTGGCTCCGGATGTCACGTGCCTTACTTTAGGACTGATCGTTTTCCTTACAATGGTAGGCCGAATGGGTAATATGACGTGCGCCGATCATCCAGAACAGTGACCAGACTTAAAACAAGCACACCCAATCTTTGTCAGCATTAAAGTGTAGTTGTTGATAGCGTCGAAAGACGTGGAAATAGAAACTGGTCACTACCATTCTTTTTACATTTCAACTGACTCCCAAAAGCTTCTTCAAAAATCCAATAAGATGCCTGTGAGTGATTTTTATAATTATCTTTATTTTCATTTTCATTACATTATTTCCACTGAACTAACGCTTCCAATAATATTTCTATATAATGAGCTTAAACCTGATATATATTTTATTGAATTAATTACACTTTAAGAAGGCCTACACTACTTAAAATTATACATTGTTTTACTTTTGTTTTTGTTTTTCTACGTTTTATTGCTATTGTAGCTGGCATCGTAGAACATAAACTAATTGAGATCACACCCAGAACATGAACGGACATGTCATTACATAGTAATACATGATGTGTACAATAGGAGGCAGTATTGGGAAGTATTGGGTCGCACTGTACAATGCAGTGACGATAATACGACAGAAAATTAAACAGTTTATCGTCGGGCTTTGGATCAACATTATGCTTTGAACATCAACACAGCATGTCAGGGACCTGATGCACCCCAGCTGTGCGGAAGAACAGCGAAGGCACAAGAAAAAGCGGCTGGTGCAAAGTCCCAACTCCTACTTCATGGATGTCAAATGCCCAGGTTGGCTATGATCAATCATTTATTATTTATTATTCATTATTATTAGTATTATCAGTAATATTATTATGCATTTCAATTAAATTGCCTAAACACTTTCCTCTGTAACTGAACAGTGAAGTTATGCAATTGTTATTGTTATTATTACTATGTATATCATTATTAGGTCTATTGTTATGAATCAATTTTTTTTATTACTGGTTCATTATTATTAATGTTATTATTAGTGGGCTATTTTGTCCCAGCGAGGGGTTTGATGGCCCTCCCATGCACCTTAACCTCTCCTAGGATGTTACCGGATCAGCACCCTGTTCAGCCACGCCCAGACGGTGGTTGCCTGCGGGGGCTGCTCGCGCGTCCTCTGTCAGCCACAAGGGGGCAAATGTCGATTGACTGCTGGTGAGTTTTGATATTGCAATTAATTAAGTGCCACAAGAGTTGCGTGGTCTGTATATGGATGCTGGTTCACAATATATATAAAAATGTCTCTCTTTTGCAACAAAATATTCGTACTACTGTCGTGTGCAATTTCCCTCAGGGATCATTAAAGTATTTCTGTCTGTCTGTCTGTCTGTCTGTCTGTGTTTTGTAATGACCATTCTTTTTTCTTGCTTGCCAGGCTGCTCCTTCAGGAGGAAACCACGCTGAGCACGGATCTGCTTTCTTCGTCATATCAGAGACATAACCTCCAATGCATTTACACGGTATAAACATTAGAATGTGGCATGGGCTTTCTCTCTTTCTCTCACTGGCACATTAGCTATACACTTAATTTCTATTGCAACCTAGACGGTTCCTCTTGGGGTACCAAGCAGGTGATGAAAACATGTAAAATTATAATGAATCAAAATAATAATAGGGGGGAAAGGACGAATGCAAAAAGTACGGATGGTTCGTTCCGTATTGGCGTCGGTGTGATAGTACAGGCTTTCAGTTCATTTACTCTAAATACAACCTGGTAACCCTAAGGTATGGAATTATTGAACATCGAACAACAAGTCAATACAAAGTTTGCATCTTTCAATCAGGAGAGGGTCGAGAGAGGAAGAGAGCCATCGAGGTAGACGCTGCGTGAGACACGGTGTCCGCAGGTCCTTCAAAGTACAACAGTTCTGATGTGTGATAAAGGTTGTTCAGCCTTGTCCTCTCCGTTCAGCCATGAGCCACCCCTGACGACCCCACGTCCGCGGTCGTGCACCGGCGCTGCGTTGGATAAAAGCGTCTGCTAAATGCCCTGAATGTAACGTAAATGTAAATCCAATTAGGTTTTTGATTTTGAATTTGATTTGCCAATCAAACCTCCTTTCTGAGTGAAGATAAGTGATCAGGCTAATCAAGCAGTACAATCGTATCAATATTTAGCACTTATCGTGCCAGTAATAATAAAAATATTGCATATGCAAAAAAAACCCCAAGCTTGACATTTTGTGTAAAAAACAATTTTAATTAAATTGAAATGGGGAGGCAGGGGAGCAAGTAAAGACATTTAAAAACAGATTTCGTCAAATGTGTTTTCATGGCGAAAGGAGTGAGATACATATGCACAATGTACGTCATAAACAAAACATTTAAAGTTTCATTGTTTCCTGGATGGGAATTCTTTGGTTTCAATCGTCTCCTGTCAAAACTGTGAGAAAATTGGAGAATGTGATTTCAAATTAAAATAACTAACATTATTCTACTATATACAATAAATGTTTATGGTTTACAAAACTTGATTTCCAGTGGTTTTTGGGTTCCCTCTGAGATGATCCCCATCCTGTAATGCTATAAAATGTGAATAAAACTGTCTGGGACTGAGTCCGAGTTACCACACAGACCTACCAGTGGTGCTGATGGAGATGTACACACAGGTGCACAGGCCACACAGACAGATCATGAATTGACTTTGAATTGACAGTCTGTTTGAGTTGATCGATTTTAGACCAAGGAATCATGTAATATTTGCAGAAAGAAAAGTTTTTTGTTACTAAATGATGGCTGTGTGAAAAAAAAACGATTTTATTGTTTAACAGCGTGCACTAATGACTGATTGCATAGTTTTGCTTTGACCATTGAAACCACAATTTGACGATGCTGACACGACAATATTTTTTTTACAACAGTGTGCAACAAAGAGACAGAAGTTGCTAACCGTCACCACCAAAAAACCCAGTAGGGAGAACACAAACGATTTCCGGGCTGTCAAAGATTCGCATACGGCCAATAACCGTTATGAGGGAAACAGTTGACTTTCATCCAAAAATACTCTAGATGGCACTAAAGAGCCATCCTTTAAGAGCGCTATAGCGTTTCATCCACTATATAGTATGGCATGTGTGATAAAAAATAAATGTCTCGAGTGGCCAGGCATATATTCATTGTCCATTGTTTGTATAAAAGTGGTCAAAGAGTGGTGCAGAAACTTCCAAAGGAAGGAGGAACTCAATACATGCAATGGAGTGTTGGAATGATTTTGTAATTTTTGAAGACATAAAGAAAGCTGTGCCTTAAAAGAAGGAATCATGAACAAAAACCAAAAAAAAACATCAGGATACAAGTTTTAAGTTAACACCTTGTTTTCTCACTGGAGGAAAAATATATCCAGCTGAAAGTGTGGAATAATGTTGAACATCGATGGAATGTAACATGACTCTATGTCATCCTCTGCGTCTCTGGAGTATTTATAAGCTGTTGAGCTCCTGTAGAGTCTGGTCCAGAACTTGATGCATACCCAGATTATCTTCTTTGGCACTCGATAATTGCTCTAAAATTCAGACAAAAAAGGTTAAGATTAGAAGTGAATAAAAACATCATAATGTATCGTCAGAAATTGCATAACATGAAATTAGCACACTGGCGGAAACACTGTGCATATTAATTTGTCATTAAGTGCACGATTAAAACATTTGCAAACACAACTTCAACGGTGGACACTTTTTACGAGAACGCATTCAACAGATGTTTTACATGACACCCGGGGCGCGGTTAATCTGTTCCACATGCAGTAAACCAGAGTCACCCCACACATTAGAAAGTCCCATAAAATGGCTTTTAGTTTAGTACGCATGCTCAGATTACTGGTGGACATTTTTGCCATCAGCCGCTGGTTAGTAAAGTAAACTGACTCTGTAATCACTTTTTTTGAAAACATCTTTAGAACATCTCTCCTGGGAGATTTCTAACATGTTTTATTATTGGCTATGCTGCTGGTTATTAAAACCTACGGGCACAAATAGTTACGTAAGAGACTGTGAAGAACAATAAAGTGATATATAGAAGTAAAATAGTGAGGCATTACGGCACCCAGTGAGGAGTACACTCTTTACCACAACAATTCATGCACACCCTTTTGGGGGAATCTCACCGTGTAAAATGCACATTGTTGGTAACAGCGAGAAAGAGATCATGTAGAGCACATAATGACTGCAACTAGCACAGTGTTGGTCACCCGAGTATAAAAAGTACACTGAATGCATTGTTATCACAGCTGCAGCAGCATATGACCAGAGACAAGAAAGATGAAAAGGAAACATATTTTTTAATAACCTTTTTGCACTGGAGAAAAAGGCACATACATTCAACAGGAAGAAATAAAGTAAAATACACAGAAAGGCTCAGCCAGGATTCCAGCAACACAACCGAAAACCAAAGCCAGGCAAAGGGCAGGAATTGAGAGGGAGAATGGGATGAAGGGATGGAAAGAGAGAGAGAGAGAGAGAGAGAGAGAGATGACACATATGCATATGAGTCACTACAGAGAGGTCATGTCATTGAGGGCATGGTCCAGCTCCTCGCTGATGGCCTTATACTTCAGCTTCTGAGCATACAGTTCGTCTGGAGGTCAGAGGTCGGCAGGAAGCACCAAGCAGAGAGGTCAAGCACAACGGCAGAGAATGGTAAGCAGAAAGCAGGGATTTGGAGGCAGATGGACAAGAAGCGCATGGAGAACAAAAGGGAGGTGGGAGACAGAAACAGAATGATGGATGGTCAGATGTAGGAAAGACAGACGGAGCCAAGTTTGCATGAAGAGATGACAGCGAGCTACAAAACACTTTCACAGGCGCTTTCATTCACACGCAGGAGTGTTCACACCTGTGCTGAAGGCCTTGTTAAAATTGCCTCCAACCCTATTCACTCGGTGGTGTGTGCTTCCACGGCTAAACAAGGCGAACCTTGAAGGACTTTCTGCATGGCGTCTCGCAAGCATATAATAGCTGCGCTTTTCAAACAGAGGGTCTTTTTGCATGTCTCGTGGAAAGAACGCCGCACTGCATATTTGCCCACTGGAGACCCCGCGACCGGCGTGTTATTAGCTCGCTTCAGTATGCATTTGGCAGCTCACTCTTTATGTTCACAGAAAAATATCCAGAGACTTTTGTGAAACACAATACGCAGGTGGGGAGCGATGTCTAAACGAACAGTGTAGGGAAAAGGGGCATATGGAAAAAGGGGGCCTATATGCTTTGGGCAGTGAGATCCTCTGACTGGCACAGGGAAACCACACTCATTTATTCCCGGTGGAAGTGCGTTTGACATGTCTAATCACTTACTGACTTTGAACACATAATACGCTGGCTCGGTGTGCTTTTCCTTTGAGACGCAGCCAATGTAACCGGCCCAGCACTCTTTAGAAATAATAAATAATTGAAACCCTTCCAAGTCGCTAACCTGTTTTACATCTCAGCTCAGCCCGGCCCCTATCTGTATCACATCTGTATCTATATCTTTAGAGCATTGCCACCGTTGCCACCATCAACGCTTATGTACTGTATAATGCGCCACTTTATGTATAATACTTACATGCCACGCACTTTATATCGTTCTCCAAGGCTACTTCTATGTCATTCTCCATTGCTGCTCTTACTCTATTCCGTGATGCCCTTATTTTATTGTACTCTATTGTATTTTATTTGTTTCTTTGATTTTCCTTCCATGTTGGAGCGGGCCTCGTCCAATACACTTCAGTGTACAGTGTGACCGTAAGTGATGCTGCACATCTGAAAATAAACTTGACTGGACTTGAAACTTGAATCTTGCACAGAGAAGGACGAGGACCCGTCTCGGTAAACAAACTGGTGTGTGGGACAATACCTTCCAGGTCATCAATGGATTTTTCCAGTTTGGCCACTGTCCTCTCTGCAAACTCTGCACGAGTCTCAGCCTGTCAAAACAATAGCAAACGTGTCATTTCTCTGCGGCATGCATAGTTTCTAAATGATTTAACTCGAGTAGTGATCTTTTATCCCCTCGGTGAGGTTCTCTACATTAACGGTGAATATCCGTCACGTTCAGCTCTGCTTCAAAGCATCGGAGCCGTGACCCCAAAAGGGGTCAGCGCGTTATTAACGCCGTCAGAAGGCTTCAGGAGAGGGGTGGACAGCGTCAACTCACCTCCTTCAACTTGTCACTGAGGACCTTAATTTCCTCCTCGTACTTGTCTTCTTTCTCAGAGTACTGTTGGAACACACACACACACACAGAGGGACTCGTGTTATACAGGGCGAGCCAAAAACACTGTGGCTCTCCGGTGTTGTGGTGCAGATTAGTTTCCTCCTCTGCGCCTGAAATAGTGTGAGGAAGAGAGGAGGGGAAGGCAAAGTATGTGTTTGTTTGTTGTTGTCATGTTTGTGTGTTTATCTTTATTCATTGTGACGGAGCCGATGTCCAGATGTCTTGAGCAGGCTCCACGTGTGCACAATTATCTATTCAAATAATGCGTTACGACGCGTAAACACGGTTGAAGTGAAATACTGCAAAAGTGACTAACAGATTCACAGATCTGCCGACACGCACACACACACACACACAAACACAACCGCCGTCCAAATGGTCACGCCTCTGGGAAAGGACTACATGTACACACACACACACCACTCCTTATCACGCCTGACATGAAGGCTGCAATGCCATGCAACGGGTTCGGTCCTGGAGTGTGAATGCATTGTGCTTTGTGCTAGCGGCCACGCAGAAGCTGAACACGGCAGAGCAAGGCTAAGTCATGCATTAAGGGGGAGAGAGAGAGAGAGAGAGAGAGAGGGGGAGATTGCATTCATGATGGTGATGGCGATCGTAAATGTTAAACCAATCCTGGCAGGCTGCAGTGCTGGCAGTGTTATAAAGAGCCATTCTTCAGGGCGGGTGTGTATGGCGGGCTGTGTTCTGGACACCACAGCAGACTATCTGCTACCACATGTTTATGAGGCCACGCTGCAAACCATGGTTATGTTATGTTATGGTTATACCAGGGTCACCCCAAAACACAATTTATAAGGAAAATACATGTTTGGGTATCAGGTAGTGAGTTGCGGTGTACAATTATAGAGATTAGGAATAATACTTTGGTGGGGAGAGAGGTCTGTCTCTCCTGAACCCTGTGCACCGAGCCATAGCAAAGGACTAAGTACAGGATACAGTGGAACGCTTCTGTACTGGCCAGAAAAGCATGCTGCTCAATCGCCTTGACTCATAATTATTAACTCATCTTAACCTGGAGCCTGATAAATGTGCTGGCAAAGCAGCTGTATCCCAGAAGAGGTTTATTTTTCCATTGCTTAAGAGTTACTTTGCAGTCTGTACTCTGTGTACTGTGTGCATTACGGAAAACCTCATATGGAAAAAAAACAGCTCTAAAAGAAATGTAAAGAGTTCTGTAGCTGAGTACATGCAAGTCTTCTGGTCACTTTGCTGTCCGTTGCTCCAACTGAGCTATCGATTTGGAAATACGATACGTACCTGTATATGATCTATATCTACATCCGTAGAAAAACCCAAACATTTAACCTTGCCGGTTAATGGTTGCTCGTTCTTTCCCCACACAAGTACTTCCACATTCATTTTCACATGAAAGTTACTTCATGAAGTGAAACTTTGCCCCAATTTTCCTATTATCGTCACCATAAACGTCAATGCAAATCTCCTCTTCGCCCGAGTAGGCGAGGGCAAACCATGCAGTGCAGTAAGTAAACATCCAGCCAGCGCCCGCAGCTGATACCAGCCCCAGTGTTTACCTTGCACACTCACCTTCTCAGACTGGGCTTCTAGGGACTTAAGGTTGTTGGTCACGTTCTTCAGCTCCTCCTCCAGCCCACCGGCTTTACTACAAGGAGACACAGGCAGATGCTCAGCCTTTCAGTCGATCTGCAGAGAGTTGTGTGTGTGTGTGTGTGTGTGAGTGAGTGAGTGTGTGTGTGTGTGTGTGTCTCCATTCTACTACTTCTGCGTCATCTTTGTGTATGCTATTACCTATATAGTGTATGCCTAGATGCATGTACATTTATGTATATTTTTTTCAGATTTTATATATATATTTTTTTGTATATTGCTTATAGGTTTTTATTTTATATTTATATATTCTAACACTCTACTATACGTAGAGTGTCTGTCACCTTTTTTCCCCTGGAGTATTGTAACGAATGCAATTTCCCTCAGGGATCATTAAAGTATTTCTGTCTGTCTGTGTGTGTGTGTGTGTGTGTGTGTGTGTGTGTGTGTGTGTGTGTGTGTGTGAGTGAGTGAGTGTGTGTTTGGGCAGCTCTCTCCGTGTGTGTGTGTGTGTGTGTGTGTGTGTGTGAGTGAGTGAGTGTGTGTGGGCAGCTCCC
>OMKI01013235.1:2553-18217 GCA_900302315.1 Phycis blennoides | reverse complement strand
GGGCAGGCAGGATTGTGGCCGATCCCTCTCATCCCGGTCACAGACTCTTTGACCCGCTCCGCTCTGGCAGGAGGCTGCGGTCCATCAGGACGAAAACCTCCCGACACATGAACAGTTTCTTCCCAGCAGCAGTTGGGATCTTGAATCGGTCCCGGGACCCCCCTCACCCCCCCCCCCCCCCCCCGGGACAATTATACTCCTTGCTCCCCTGCACTGTACACCATTTGCACTCCCTGCACCATCCACTTTGAAACACTGTAAACACTTTATAAACACATACTAATACTGTTACTTACTGCCACTTACTTAGTTACTTACTGTTACTGTTGCTTGTTGTTTGTACTGTCTATTGTTGGTGTTGTTTTGTTGTGTTGTGTTTTGTGTTGTTTGTGTTGTCGTTTGTTGTTTGTTCAATGCGCACGAACCACCAGGACAAATTCCTCGTAGGTGCAAACCTACTTGGCAATAAAGTTCTTCTGAGTTCTGAGTTCTGAGACATGTTACTGTGGTCTGAAGCGTTGAAGCTGGTTTATTTTATTGAGCTCACGGTCCCCTGGGAAGACCGTGTTGACCTGGCGTATGAGCGGAAGAAAGCGAGGTATGCAGAGGTAGCAGCGGATGCAGAGCAGCAAGGATGGAGGGCTCGGGTACGGCCGGTGGAAGTTGGCTGCCGAGGCTTTGTGGCAAAGTCCGCTTTTGCACTCCTGAGTTGGGCATACGTGGACGGCGCATGAAACTGCCGACAAAGAGCATGTCGCAAGCAGCGGAGAGCACAAGCGAGTGGCTTTGGCTAAGGAGGAAGGTTGGTAGTTGGGGTTCCCGGTAGAGACAACGGTAAGCTACGGTGATGCAGGTGCTAAATGGTGAGGTTTAGAGGGAATTGTGCGGTGGTGGCAAAGAGGGGTGTGCTTCCAGGACGCTGGAATACACAGTTAAGCCTTCTTGAGGTGTCGTGGGCCTAACTTAACGAAACACCGGTGAAGGAAGGTGCCCACTTGATAACCCCAATGATGTGCCGCATACCGTTGTTGGCTAGGCTAGTTAATGGGTGAATGTGCCACCTGAGGAATGACTCCGTAGATTTATGATGGCGTAGCCTGATGTCTGCTATGGTGTTGCACCTAATGGTGGTTATGTCACTCGTGTTGTATGCTTGGTTCTATCTGAGCTGGCCTTCTGCGTGTGTTTACCTTGGATGATGGCACAAGGGATAGTAACATCTTGTCCTGTGTATTAATGAATATCAAGCAAGTTTCTCTGGATGGTATGGCTGAGTGATGTTGTGAGGACGTGGGCAGAAGCAGATGGTGAGAAGTTCAGAGGAGCTCTGTCCTCAGAGGCGAGAATGCACCAAAGTAGAGGAACACTTGACAGAGGAGCCCGAGACCACACACAATAACTAGATTGAAAACTAAACTCGTATACAATCTTTAACTAGATTAAAAGTTAAGCTCTTGTATACAATCAATAACTAGATTTAAAGTTACTCATATATAGGCCTACAAGCCATAACTAGCTTCAAAACTACACCCATGGATACAATCCGTAACTTAGTTTGGAAACAAACGAAGGGTCATTCAATACACTTGACTTTTTACACTTCCCTCAATGGCCACTAGTTGGCGGTGTTTCACACAGACCTACGTACCTTACACCACGTCATTTAAATGTCTTGTCCTTTATTAAACGACATTAAACGACACTCAGTTGGACATTTATTTGCACAGCTGTAGAGAAAGTAGACAAGTGAATAGTTGTCACCTTACCAAGGATGATGGCAAAGGCTTTGTGCCACCTGCCAACTCCAACCTCACATAAAAAGGCGACGATTCATTGTAAATTAATGTTAACAGATGTGTATGACGTGCCCTATTTGACGAGTGCCAACGAAAGACTGAAAGAGAACGATCCACATGGCACTACAGAACCGTCTAGACGACGAAAGAGGAAGGGAAATCTTCAGTGAAGAATGCAGAACACACACAAGCCTCATGGAAGCCTTGCTGATCACTAGAACTCCCCCCGTCGGACCGGGCCTGTGGCCATCGGCCCAGGGCAGCACTTCACTCTGAATCGCTCCAGGAAGTAAACGTGTCATTATCTTGGTTATCACCGCCTCCAGATAATGCGTCCACATCTTTTTAATCAAATTTTGTTTTTTTTTGTGCCGCTTGATTTTTTTATATTTTTTTTAAGCAATGTGTTAGGTCCTTGTGAGACTGTTTCCGACTGTTGCCGGGGGGAGGGGGGATGGGGCTCTGGGCGATTACAGAAAGATGATCAAATATTATTGATAATAAATCATGAATGACGTGCTGCACGTCATGCCGTGCCTGACATGCAGCGATGATGTAAATTCTTAGGGACGTTTCTGTATGCAGGCAAATACTGCTGATGACCATAGAGAGATAAGAGGCTGTGAGACATGCATTCACACACACACACACACACACACACACACACACACACAATGCATTCACACATACAAATAAGGGAGAGGAAGTAGTTAGTAATTACCAAAGCACCCTGTTGCGCACGCGCACCCACACCCACACCCACACACACACACAGAGCCACTGACTGAAATGTAGACCTCACTTGTTGCTCTTGTATTTCTCCTTCATTATCTGTGGGTGTGTGTGTGTGTCTTTATGACAGCCTGGGTAACTCCTCCACACTCAGCAGCACTCTGTCACACCACCCGGGTCTGTGCCCGTCCTGATCATGGTGCGTACCGGCCGCGTTTGTCTCTGCAGCAGTCCCGGTCTTTGGTTTGGTGGAGGGTTACCATTTGTTTCTGGGTGGCTCTGTGAACAACAAGCGAGAGGGTTTCTCCAAAACCGGCGCGGGTTTTGTCTGGACTGAGAGCTGTTATCGGGTTATCTGGCCTTTGCAAACGAGTAACCATTAACCTGTTAGCTCAGGCGACCGGTCCGCGGCATGCCTTTGTATTCCGCCTGTGTGACGCCGTTTTATTTCCGTGTAACACTTGAGGCATTTCATACACACGGACATTTATACAAATGTATTTTTGGAAGCGAGTTCCCTCTGGGCTCGTGGACTGTGGTAGCCGAACACTCTCAGAACCACACGACATCCACATGCCAACAGCGTCGGATGCTAAACAACTGTAACTGTAACAACAAACAACTGCGTTCGCTTGGTGGAACCCTAACAGTTGGTTCCTTACTAAACAGAGTCGCCCGCCAGTATAGAGAAGCAGTAGTGGAAGCGGTTGTGTCAGCTAGATTGTGAAAGATAGTGGTGAAAGGGCCTGTTTTCACCACATTGGAAATGCATATAATGCTTCCCCTTTAGTGTAATGGCAAACCAGCGTCTCTGCATCTGAGTTTACCTACTCTACGATGGCCATGGACAAATTCATGTCAGTTAGTGAATTACTTACACATTCTTGATATTCAAAACAATACATTATATGTTTTAATGTTGTGTAGATTGTTTTTATACAATACAAACCATCCAAGACAGAATAAAACAAATGTGGTCACAATTCTACACTTTAAGAGATTTCCTGAACATAAATTGCCATTTGAATGCCATTTGATATCATGCTGTTCTAGAAATGTAAGGAGAAACAACAGCACCTGAGGCCCTCGTGCATTGAATATGAATGCATCTGTATATTACCTTGAAGTGGTGGCCCAATACAAGGTATCGAAGTGAAAGTGAAACAGAGAGAAATAGAGCAAATATCGCCTGACCAATAGGTTGCAGAGTATTATCTTCTTAGAGACAATGAATAGACAAACATTTCTGTACAAAGTCATGCATGGCCCTCACCACAGGTGAAACAAAGGTGAAACACTTTATTGCTGTTAATACATTGAGCCACCAGAACAAGTTTCAATCATTCCAATTGCTGGGTTAACCATTGCTAGCATACAACATCTCTGGCCTATGATGGTGAGTGCTAAGTACACTACGATACTACTACTACTACTACTACAGCAACACCTTCTACATGTCACCAGTCTCGCTGGCTGCATAGCCCTGCTGTTAGTCATCACAAATGTAGGCCTGCGTGAGCATGTGTGCTCAAATGCTCCGACGAAAAAGCGAGTGGGTCGGAATTGTTCCGTCCGCTCCGCTGTGCAGAAGGCATGAAAAACCGCCTCTGTACTCATTCCCTCTTATCTGCACTTCCTTCTCTTCTGTAGCCTCATACAAACGAGCCGCAGTAAAGGGACACCTGCCCAGCGTGAGGCATGAGGCACAGGTCTGTGCTGTTTGAACCAGCTCCTTTGTCCTCTTCTTGTCCTCTGTTTGGACACAAAGTGCACAAGAGTGCACGGGCGTCTCCTGTGGCGACCGTGAAAAAGATTCTCCATTTTCATGGCGAATCGCGACATCCTGCGTTCTGGGATGCTGAGGGTCGGTACGACGGCGGTCTCATCAAGGAAAGAGGCGCGGTCGCATTCCTTCGCTCGGTAACCGGAGCCACTCTGCGTGTCTTTCTCCCTCCAGGAACCAGACGTGAAGGCCATCAGGGCTCGCTTCCAGGCCGTGAAGGCAACCGGCCCCCCGGACGTCCCAGGGGCTCCTGCCGGACCCGGGCGTATCAAGACGCCCCTACTCCCCACCCTGTCCTCCGGCCCCCCCCCCTACCCCTTCTCGCTGCCCAAGAAGCCCGCCTTGGAGGTCCCGGCCGGCGGAACCCAGCCTCCAAAACCCGTTTTCTCTAAGTCCTCTTCCTGCAAAGCCCCTCGTGTCAGCCAGGACGTGGCCAAGGCTCAGGCCAGCCTCTTCTCCGGCCCACAGGAGGAGCCCAGCAGTGGCGGCAGGCCCTTCCCTCGCGTCAACCCGGAGCCCACACTCCCCAAACCCCCCAAACTCCCCATCCACAAGCACTCAAACACGCCCACCTTCCCCAAGCCCCCCCTCGTCATTTCCACGGCCGCCAAGCCCTCCTGGGTGAGAGAGGGCGCCGGCGGGGGTATGCTGCCTAATCACGGCAGCACGCCGCCAAAGGCGCCACCCCCGCAGCCGAAACCGAGCAGCGCCATCACGAAGATGTGGCGGCAGGGTGAGGAGGCCAAAGCCGAACCCGAGAGCAAAAACTACCAGGGCAGCGCCTCCAGGATCCCCGCGGGGTTCACTGTGCCCTCAAGCCCCTTCAAAGCGGATGCGAGGGAGAAGGGCGAGCCGGTGGCCTCCCGGGCGAACCCGGGGTGGAAGTTGAAGCCGAACCTGCTGGACGCCAGGACCGCCACGGACGCCGAATGGCAGGACCGCCACGGATGGCAGGACCACCACGGATGGCAGGACCGCCACGGACGCCAAGGACACCAGGAACGCCACAGACGACAGGAACTCAACCCCTCCGCCGAAGCCCCTGGCCAATAAGAAGCCTAGTTTCGTGAGGCGACAGGTAGACTCCCAGGCGGCCGTTCGAGACAAAGCTGTTAAGCCGGCGTTGGTGTCAGCCAGTGCCGGTCAGGATGCTGCGCCCCTGAAGAACACCCTGCCCAACGTGCTGCTGCTCGGCTCGCCGCCGTCCAAACCGGGCCGACCGCCCAGGGTCAACCTGGAGCTCTTCAGAAGAGACGCTGAAGCCCCCGGTCAGTATTGAGTAGCGTTGTATATTATATATTATATATAGAACCTAGAATTGTTGATATTGTGAGATCCAAATGTTTCCTTGTTGTGACACAATGATGTGTGAGCTACTGAGCTACTGCCGCCCTCTGGGGCAGCAGTAGCTCAGGCGGCGGTAGCTCAGTGGATAGAGCGGGTTGTCTACTAACCGTAGGTTCGGCAGTTCGATTCCCTCCCCCAACTGTCCGCATGTCAAAGTGTCCTTGAGGAAGACACTGAACCCCAACTTGCTCCCCAGTTGCCAAACATAGCTGCCCACTGCTCCTATGTGCCATAGGATGGCACATAAAAGAAAACCTACCCTCATGCCCCTGTATGTTGTACATCTTGGCACTTTAATCGCTCTTTGTAACTTGACACTTAGCCAGAGATGTTGTATACCAGCAATGGTTAACCTAGCAATTGAAATGCTTGAAACTTGTTCTGGTGACGTTCTTACTGTATTAGCAGCAATGAAATGTTTCACCTTCTTCTGACAAATGTACTCTGTACTTTGTGAGTCACTTTGGATAAAAGCATCTGCTAAATGTAAATGTAAATACGTAAAAATGTAGCCGACATGTTCGTAAATCTGGATACGATAAGTGCTTCATAAATCACCCCCCAAAAACTATTTTGGTTCCGAAATGCCACCATCTCATTTGCAGGCAGCTTTATTTTAACACATCCATTCCGCACAAGTTCCACATTCTAGTTAAAGTCCCTTTTTATAGATGTTTGAATTAGATTAGATTGTACTTTATTCATCCCACAGCGGGGAAATTTCCTGGTGTACTTTGAGAGGAGGGGAATTCGTGAAAACTTTCAGATTTCTGGATTCCTGGATTTGATTAAGAACCATCGGCAATTTCCTCAGCATTCTGCCATGTTGAGGCATCACAGCAGGGGGCTTCTGAAACGGCCCCCTCCCACTCCATTACAATCTAGGATCAATGAACGCTTTTTTTGGGACATCACAGATGCCACCGTCGCCCCCCCTCCACCAGCCTCCCACCTCGGCAACCACAGCCACAGTGGTGCGGCCCCTCCCCTGTCAGTTCAGCCTGGGGCTCCCAGTCTGCCCCCGCGGCACCCAGGGGTTATGTGAGCAAGACACACTCACACACAGCTGCATGCATGCACACACACACACACACACACGCACGCACGCACGCACGCACACACACACACACACACACGCGCACGCGCACGCGCACGCGCACACGCACACGCACACGCACACACACACACACACTAACAGACATTTTGTTCGGTCCAAAGTGAGCCAGATTCAGAGGAGAACTATGATGACGTGGGCGTGTTAAACAACCCTCCACCTCCACCACCCTCCACCGAAGGTACACACACACACACACACCTCCACCACAGGTACACACACACACACACCTCCACCACCCTCCACCGCAGGTACACACACACACACACCTCCACCACAGGTACACATACACACACACCTCCACCACCCTCCACCGCAGGTACACACACACACACACCTCCACCACCGTAGGTACACATACACACACACCTCCACCACTGTAGGTACACACACACACACACCTCCACCACCGTAGGTACACACACACACACCTCCATCACCACCTCCATCACCCTCCACCGCAGGTACACACATACACACACCTCCATCACCCTCCACCGTAAGTACACACACACACACACCTCCATCACCAGCTCCACCACCCTCCACCGCAGGTACACACACCTCCATCACCCTCCACTGTAAGTACACACACACACACACACCTCCATCACCACCTCCATCACCCTCCACCTTCACTATCCCCCAACAACAGGCCCCATCCACACACACACAAGCTCAGATGTAATCAAAACATGATGACGTAATTGATTACAGTAATAGATAGATGGATTAATAGACAGATAGATAGATGGATGGGTGGACTTTAAGCCTAATAATATTGTATTAATGTGATGATTTGATGGTCTCAATCTCTAGGTCGTCCACGGCTGAGGTCCACGGTAAGATTCAAAACACACTCAACAGATTCGTACACACATGGAAACGCACACGCTGACCCACGTCGCAGCTAGAACAAGTCAAACCATGTGCAGTAAAGTAGAGAGCGGTACACATCCACAGTGTCGCTCATCAATTCGGTGACAATAAAAAGCCTTTCCGCTCATCATGCGCAAACACCAAGTCTACACACTGGCGTCGTTCCTTATGCCTCTGTGTGTTCCCTCTGGTTCTGCTATACGGACGCATCTCAGCCGCAAGACAATGACAGCGACGGAGAAATGTACGAAGAGCTCGACGAACGATGGTGAGGACAACACAACTATTTTCATTGACCAATATCAATATCAAAGCATAGCAACCATAGAAGCTCCCCTCTCTCGTCCCAAAGGGAGGCAGCGGACCTCCGAGAGCAGGAGAAGAAACAAGAGAAACAGAAGGAGGACAAAAAGCGACTGGAGGCCGAGAAGAGAGATCAGAAGGAGCGAGAGAAGAAGGAACAGGAAGCGAGGAAAAAGTTTAAAGTGAGGAAACTGTTTTGGAACGTCCATGATAACGTAATCATCGTTGTGTAGCCTTCATGGAGAAGAGCTGAACATCTCGGAAAGATATGTGACAATAGCATGTTAGTAATAACAGCCTATATATAATATTAATAGTTATGCCGCGATATCAGTGATGTATCAGTAATTATAGTATAATATTGGGCCTTTGTGTGTGTGTGTGTATACGTGTGTGGGCTTTCATGCTTGTGTGGTTGTGTGTGGATGGGCGCGTGTGTGTACATGTATGTGTGTGCGTGCGTGTGCGTGTCCCAGCTGGTGGGCCCTCTGGAGGTGATGCATCGGGCTAAAGTCCTGGTGGACAGCCGGGGCAGTAAGACAGACCTAACCCTGAAGAAGGGCGACTGGGTGGACATTGTGCGGGTCCTTGACAACCCGGAGGGGAAGTGGCTGGGCCGGCTCAACGGCTCCTGTAGGTTTGGTCTTTAGCCTTTATAGTGTTTTACTCTTAGCCCTCCATAGCTTTTGTGTACAGCCGTTTTATATGCGGCCAACAATGGATGCACTCAGGGCTGCCATTGTTAAGGTGACCACCGAATATTATTTAACATATCTAATAATCAATTATTATATACATTATATAGTATTTGTGGATTGTATCTGATGATGTATTTCGTGTATTTTGGAAGAAATGCCCATTCATGTCACTCTCCATCCAATTCTCTTGCTCTCTCCCTCCCTCCCCGTCTCCCTACATGCTACATGCTACAGTCGGCTATCTGAAGAACGACTGTGTGGAGGTGGACCTGCAGATCTGGAAGCAGCAGCAGCTGGCCAGCCAGTCTGTTCAGGAGACGGAGGATCAGGAGGTTTACGACGATGTGGACCACGTACCCGACAACCAGCCCAGCAGGTGACACCCGGCCCACACCGGTGTTCCCCCGCCCGGTGGTACACGAGGGTACTGCAGGTGGCCCAGGGGGGTTTATTATTGAACTAGACACACAACTACACTTGCAATAGTTAGCAAAATGAACCATCATATGTTTTCCATTGTAATGTTCTCCATCTATGGTGTTGCTCACTTTTTTCTTCACTGATTCTCACTGGTCATGGCCTTCTTACAATAATAAGTATACATAACGTAGCTGGCGCTATTTAAGTGTTCCTATTTGCATATGACTCGGACAGCCGCGTTGTTGAGGAGAATCTCGTGGTACACGTCCAGTCAAGAGGTCGGGAACCACCGACCGTCCTCTGCACAAACGACGCTAAATCTAGCGTTGCCACGAAAGCAATTCGGATGTGGTTACCTTTGAAAACTTTGAAAACTCAAATCAATATTTATATTAACGTGTGATTCGTTTTCTCTCATCGCAACAGCGGGATCCGAGGATCGAGAGGTACGTACATCCCTACGACCTCCATCTCCTGCGTACCGTTGCCCTGATCAGTTTAGAGAAGTAGAATCGGTGTCAAGCCAATGCATCTATATTGCACCGACTTTGTAAACGTTTCCATCTGGGTGTGCGCCCCTGCAGTGGTGCTGCCTCCACTGCCGCCGGAGGACGACGGGGAGATCTACGATGACGCCATCGACGTCAGGTGAGGCGCGTTGACTGATGAACCTGCCGCCCATAACACGTCCCGCCCCACCGCTCCTTCCACTTCCACTTGGACAGACTTCATTGTCATTCAAGTGCACGTTGAACGAAATGTAATTGCAGCAGGCTCAGCAACAGCATTCAAAATATATAAAATAAAATATATTGTGAAATAGCCTACTACAAGCATGATAAATATGACACATAAACAGCAGAATAAATTACATTGTAATATATACAAAATCGCAGTAGAAATATACATGTTTAAAGTTAAAACGTCATAAATCATAACCTGCATAAATCATCATCCGCGTGCGCACCAGTAAAAAAAAAGCACGTGTTCAGCAAGTACATCAAAATAACACAGAGGAAGGAACGTGTTTGGAGAAGTCGGTGGTAAAGAGCTGAGTTAGTGGTTTTCTAGGGATGTCAAAAAAGCGTATGACATAAAGTATGAAGTATGAAGACGTTCTCTTTACCTATTCGTTGCCTTGCTCTTTAAGCCTTTCGGAAGTCCCCAAACCTCCAATGTCTCTTCTTCAACGGATCTTTGAGAGGAAGAAATCTGCAGCGGACACAAACGAGTAAAAATGGCCTCAGTAGTAAGACGATAATGAGCTAACCTAGCTAACACCGCGGTCCAATTAATCACTAATCACCAGCTTACTGTATAATAACTTACTGTTTAACTCCGGCAAACTCTCCCTCCCTAATTAACGTCACAGAAACTAAGGCTGACTGTGGGAAGCTGTAACTTGGTGAAGAAGCGCCTCATTGGCCAGTTGATTATGGTCCCACCAACCAGACCACGGGTCATCTTTTGCTGTTTAACCAATGAGAACGGATCACAACGGATTCCTACTAAACTTAGTTTCAGTTATTTATGACCCCACTTCTATTTGCTCTAAACATTTCTATTTCTATGTACTTGCATAATTAATTTCTAATTCTGATTGCTGGTGAACATGTACTAAATTGCTTTGTACTAAATGTGTTTGCTGTACTGCTGTAATAATATACTTTAAAGTTATAACCTTTCTGATGTATAACAGAATTATATGTGTATATATGTGTTCTGCCAGAGGAGCGCCTCCACCCAGCCAGTTCACTGCTGAAGGGAATCCAGGTATCACAATTGTATTCTATATTTTGGACAAAAATACATAAATGCATTGGGAACAGTGCAGTGAAAAGCCATGTTAGCAGCCATGCTAATGCTTGAGTAGCACCACATGCCCTCTCCCAAACGAACAGGGTTCCACCAAACAGCAAACTGTTCTTCATGTGTTGAATATAGGAGCGGCGATCACTGAGGAAATCTATGATGATATTGAGTCACAGTCACCCCCTCTGGTCAGCAGGTGAGATAAACCATTTTGATACTGTATCCAAACATCTCAGTGTGTCTCACAATGTCTCCAACCTCTGAAGTAGGCCTCCACATCATATCTGAATGCAGATTACACTAAAGCTTCTGCGGGTAGGATTTGAGAGAGAGAGAGAGAGAGAGAGAGAGAGAGCATAAGACAGACAGGCAGGCAAGATGTGATTGACAGGCAAGATGGATTACCTAAACCAATCAGTGGAGAGATGCCGTGACAGAAATGAGCCAGCAGGGTCTGGATGGTCTTATACACAGCGGGCGCAGTCAACTAGAAACAAATATCACAGTGCATTTCACTCACTAAAAGGTGATGGATGAGGATTGCAGTTCAAACAATCAGTCAAATTATACTCAATGAAATCTTACCTACAGCACCTTTGAACTGACAATTTGATATTGATGTAAAGCTGCCATTTTTCTCTTGTCTTTCAGTATTCAACTGCCAAAACCTAAGACTGAGGAAACCGACCCAAAGCGACAGAAAAAGATTGACAAAGAGGAAAAGGAATTCAGAAAAAAGTTTAAAGTGTGTGCCTCTATATCTTAATATGTGTGATGATTGTGTTAGGGTTTAGGATTGGGAAGACCCAAATGCAGAACACAGACAAGGTAGACTGGCTGGGTAGTGAGAACAGAGTTTTAATGGTAGAACAGGAGAGTAATGACAGATGGTTCCGGGTGGGTGAAGGTGGAGGATGCACCAAGGGCAGGTAGCAGGTGAAGCAGGGAGTGGAGAAGGTGTAGGCAGGTAGCAGGCAATTCGAGAGCAGCAGGCTGGCAACTGGCACTGTGATTGACGGGGAATCCGGGATGGGAGGCTGGCCAGCGGAGATCAGGAAGGGCGAGGCGAGATTCATAGTCGGGGACAGGGAGGATCGGTAAACCGAGACAGGAGACGGATGAATTGCAGGCGAGTGAAGGGCTGATTTGTAGCCTCCACTAATCGCCTGATGCAGAGCACCTGCGAGTCTGAATCAGCGAGTAGAGAAGGGGGCGTGGCAGACCGTGACAGGTTGTTTCGTAGATACATATCCCGTTCAACTACAAACCCTTAGAATCGAATAGGCCTGCTGCCAAGGCTACTGCCTTAACTGTTGTTCTTCCTGCCAATCATAACAACACCCCTGCCCTCCAGACAGTGCCTTTCCAACGTAACCTTGTTGTGGTCTCTGGTGTCTCGTTCAGTACGAAGGGGAGATACGGGTGCTGTACAAGGTCACCACCATTCCCACGTTGACGTTGAAAAAAGCCAGCGGGAAGGACCTGCCGCTGAGACCCGGGGAGAGCCTGGACGTCGTGGTGAAGGCCGTGGACGACAAACTCATTTGCCGCAACGAGGAGGGAAAGTGTGAGCATCCTTCCTACGGACGTTCTCAAGCATGTTTCTCGAGCAGCCCAATCACACCCGACGAAAGTAACTTCTAACGTGTCACCCGCGCTCTCTTGCAGTTGGAACCGTTCTAGCCAGCTACGTCGTGATGGAGTAAGTATGACAAGCGTGAACACATCACGTGTGGGCCGGTGACTGATCTAACGATGAGTCGACCAAACTAACTCGTTGTTCTCACTGTTTCAGAGATGGTGACATATATGACGACATTGGAGACGGTACGTTGTCTACGGAAACATACCGATCACATGCATGAATTAGACTTGAAAATGCTACTGCTGCTCGTGTAGTTTTTGTTAGCGGTGTTGGTTGTAAACACACGAGTCATTCATGTCACAATTGATTTTCAGAATGCGTCTATGACAACGACTGAAGGAAGTCAATCGATCGGGATTGTGCTGATCCACTGGCTTTGTTGAGATAGGACCTCTTGGTATGACTTGTTCCACGTATACTTTGTTTCATTATTTATTATGTGTAAAGGTGTGTCCACCAGCAGTCACGAAAGTGTATGATAGACATGGGGAAGTGTGTATCTGTGGAAGGAGACGATGTGTTTCAGTAAGCTACAACAGTAGCTTACCGACAGATTACAAAAACCTGAATGTTCAACTTTAACTGTAATTTATTTTTAGCCAAAGATGCACCGTCTGAGTAATATATGAGCGCAAGTGAGACATTGTCACAGCATTTTTGTGACTTGCTGTTTTTTTGCAGTTAACTTCCTGTGTGAAATAAAATGAAGTAAAGCTGCGTTACACAGTAGGCCTATTCCTCTCTCTCTCTCGTTCTTCTCTTTAGACGTTACTGCTAGTATTTCACAAGCACAACTTCAGTTTCAATTGCTACGCTGATCACTCACAGCTCGATTTCGACTCCCGACACAACAAAAAAATCAACACATCAAAATACAGTCCTTAAAAAAATACAAGGGCCCTATGTATTGTACTGCCATGTGTGAGTGTGATTGTCAATTAAAATCCATTTCAAACTCTTCATTGCCCTGCGACGTAGTGACATCACAAGTGGTAGTGTCCACCTGTATGATGGGTGGATAAGCCTACCAGTTGGTATAGTGCCCTGGGTAGGCTGGTATGGTAGATCAATAATAAATTACTCTGACCACACTAACATGCAACATTTCCTTGGAGAAAATACTGTCTATCAGTGAGTGTGATTATGGTCTATATAAGGGGGATGATCCTGTGTGTCTATAAATATATGCGACAATGTATAAGGAGTCGAAAACTTTACTTATAAAGGAATTTACAAGTAAACCTTTTATAGATTTGGTGTCTTATGAAAAAGTGAATCTCCTTGACAATTGATGAATTGTATTTAGGCTTGATAGACACCAAACCTGTTTGTTGTGGTAAAAGTTGTATAAATAAAAAGGCTGACTTCTGCCAGAATACTGCCAGTATTCCAGTGGGGGAACATTTGTTTTGTGTCAAAGCGAGGGAAGTCTGGGAAAACAGCACAAAGGAAGTGTGCACAAAGGAAATCAATACCAAAATGGTATTTCAATTCTACATTAGAATCACCGATATGAGTGAGATGTACTCATTGTTTCCTTCCATGAAATACACTGCTGGGAATCCCTGCAAATCCCTTTTGTAAAATTGCCTCTTAAAAGGAGAAGGTTTGATATACACAGGCTGAGATGCACCACAATCTCTGCCTACCTTTGCTATCTACATATCTATCAAGGTTATATCATGACATGGGGCGAGATATCCTCACATTGGGAGTCCATAGGTCGCCTTTTGCCCTTACTTATTTATGGTTCAATGTTGGCCAGCAACCAGCAGGGGGAGCCGTTCAGCTTCTCAGCGGAGTCCCCGCTGTACTGTCTCCAAACACCGGCCTGGCTCCACTTGGGAAACGGCATCCATCAGTGAACCAAACAGGTACAACACAGAGCCACAGGGTCATGCATCCAGGACAGGCCTGAGGGCTCTGGTGAGGGTGGGAGCACACAATGGTGAGACAGTGTCTTAATAATGTCTACTCCCACTTCCTTTGACCTGTTTTTGTTTGTTTCACCAACGGGTCCCCTGAGTGCCCACCAGAGGTGTGAATAAGGAGTCCAATTATTGACATTATTAACTTTTTTTAAATGATTAACCACACATTGAAAAAGATGACTCATTCGACACACAGCTCCCAATGAACACACGGCTCAAGATAAACATACAAAGAGGAACTTGGATGCCGGCTGTTATTTTGTAGTGTCTCCCTGTTGTCTTTACTTCCTGTATCACAAGGTTCACTTAGGGTCTTCACTTCCTCTACCCCTGCAGCTGAGAGCCATAGCAAAGACACAGCACACACATAACAAACATGCTTTCAGTTTCAGTTTTGTAGAGGAAATAGAAAATAGATAGAACATAGAAAATGTTCTTTACTTAATAAAAAGAAGTGACTGTTTGGTGTTACTCAAGTGTTTACTCGTTGGACAACAAGTGTCCATTCTGTGAGCTAAATGTGGCTGTAGAACAGCATAAAGAGAAGCCACTGGAGGGGGAAGTACTCTGCACAAATATTGATGGAATGCAGTACTTGCCATAGCAATCCAGAATGTAAAACAGTATTCATCATCTCCATAAAGAATCCAGCATTAATTATTTTAATCAGAAGCAGAAATGCTATCATGATCCCCAGGGGGAAATTGGATCACATTCTGTCAATACATCAACATAAATTAAAAAAGTATGTAAATATATACATCGAAATAAAAAAAAGTATGTACAACCTGTGCAATATATAACAAAAATAATATAACAATCATACAGTAGGCTATTGTGTTCAGTTAGGTTTGTAAGTCTCTCTCTCTCTCTCTCTCTCTCTCTCTCTCTCTCTCTCTCTCTCTCTCTCTCTCTCTCTCTCTCTCTATCTCTCTCTCTCTCTATCTCTCTCTCTCTCTCTCTCTCTCTCTCTCTCTCTCTCTCTCTCTCTCTCTCTCTCTCTCTCTCTCTCTCTCTCTCTCTCTCTCTCTCTCTCTCTCTCTCTCTCTCTCTCTCTCTCTCTCTCTCTCTCTCTCTCTCTCTCTCTCTCTCTCTCTCTCTCTCTCTCTCTCTCACATTGATGCTCCAGCGCGATGACGAGCCGGTCTCGCGCTTCGTCCACTACGCCAACCCTCTCCTCGTGGTCCATTTCTACTTTCACCGC
>OMKI01013222.1:0-19753 GCA_900302315.1 Phycis blennoides | reverse complement strand
AAAAAAAAGGAACTTTTTTTTTTTTTTTTTAAAAAAAAAGAGGGGGGGGGGGGGGGGGGGGGGGGGTTATGGATTGCTGCTTCATCACATCATTACACATGAACTAAATCAGGAACTCACAAGACTGATAGTCTCCGTTAGACGCGGCGGAGGGGGGCGACTCCGGGGGCACGTCCTGAAACCTGACGGGCACGTAGAGCGGCTCACTCTGACCAGAGACAGCGTGAGAGGGGAGAGGGTCTTAGGGGAGGCAGCGGAGCAGACCACTCAGGGTGAATGTACACTTTGTGAGCCGACTCTCTCACCAGCGAGTGGTCCACGCTGGCCTCAGCGCTGCACGCAGCAAAGTACGCCTCGGCATCTGCAAACTGCGGACACGGTGCACAATTAGCATACGTAGCGCACATTAGCAACAATTAGCAGCACCAGCTCCCTGTGTGGCCGTACGGGGAGCAGAGCCCCTTGGGGTAATCATCGGTTTGTCCACAACATTACCCTTCAAAGCATGAAGGAAATCGTACTTTTTCTTTCTGGACCAATTAAGCATGACAATATCAATATCACAGTTCCTCTTTTTTTTTTCCCCCTCTTCTTGGTTCTTTGTGTGTTTGTATGGATCGTCATATTCACTTGCGTATTGTCTTTAGGTTGTTTATTTTGAGCACAACTCGGCAACCACTCAACAAACTTTTTTGGCTCCTGCTGCAGATCTATTAAAACTATTCTTCTCACCTCCATCACATCGTATGTATCCCCTCACGTGCAATAAATATCATGTGCAATAAATATAAAATGAAAAAAAAAAAGAAAATCTTAAAATCCGATCTATCTGATCTTTCCAATGTTTGCGTGCAGTACGGCAGCTCCCCCTTGTGGCGAGACGTGCGCCATGACTACTCACAAATGCAGTGTGAGGTCGTTGCAGTGAGCCGGTGCACTGCTGCCTCCACGGCCTCCACAGCAGGAAGCCCAGCAGGTACAGCACAAACATGGACGTCTTGGTGAAGGTGCTGAAGAAGGGCTTGTTGTACTCCTGCCGCCTGAAGATATACTGCGAGCAGAAAGGCAAACGAACAGCTGGACAAGGTGCAGGTTATGTCATACACCTCCATCTGTCCATGTCTGCGCGTACAATGTGAATGTTTCTCCAGAAGAATCATGTTTCTTTGAAGATGCTTGGTAGATGCCGCCTGTCTGTATTCTCATGATCATCCAATGAATCATTATTATAGTTTATATTTATTTTTTATTTTTTATAGACTTTTTTGGCTGTGGCTTGAAGTTAGTGGCTGCTGTGAGATGGCTTTCCACGACGACTAAACAGCCATTAGCGTGTGTGCGTGCGTGCCTGCGTCGGGCCTTACTGAGGTGAGCTCGGAGGAGGCCACCCAGATCACATCCACCAGCAGGAGGATGACCACTCCCAGGGCCACGCGTCTCCGCTGGGCCGCCGCCGCGCTCTGGGAGCCCATCCGGTTCATGATGAACACCCACACCATCTGGACCCTGCTGCACACACACACACACGCACGCACGCACACACGCACGCACACACACACACACGTATGAAATGCATATAATGGTGTCATGTCGATCGTCTGTGCTTTGGGTAATTTTTGTTGGCCATGGTTAATATGCCTGCCTCATCAAATCGGGTAAACACAGCAACTGTAGGACAATTAACTGTTTTATAAATAGACAGTGACAGTTCTCAAACAGTTATACCAGCATCACACATATCATTATAGCACTGTGTCAAACATAAAGCACCACCATAGAGCGGTACCAAGTTTTTAGAAAGTATGTTTAATGTGCTACAAGTCTGCGTTCAATGACTTCATCGTCAGCAACATGGGCAAGCATGTGAACAGAGTACAACACGCATGGACGTCAGAGGAGCATGAACTTTGGTATGTTAGTATGACAGTACCTGTCAACCCTTTAGAGAGGATTCTGGTTAGGGAATATCTGTAAGGCCTCGAGTCACAGCGGTCCCTGGTCATAAAACAGAGAAGAATACACCTCTGAGTACATATTCTGTATTTTAGTCCTCACAACATCATGTTGCATACTGAGATGTAAACACAAAGCCTCCCTGTGTACACTGGTCTGGTTGTTTCAGCAATGATTGCAAAAACACACACATAAAAGTGGTTTTAAATGATAATGTTAAAATGTGAAAATAACTTAGAATATATAACATAATAATATGATATATAAATAATTTTTGACTCTCATTGTAAATGTTGCAACAGTCCAAAGTAGGCATTATTTGTAGAGTCATGTGTAATAAAATAGTAATAGCAAAATAGCACCAATACCTTTTGTCATTCTTAATCCAAGCAGCAGCAGAGGCTAACACATACACACACATAAACTGTATAGTTGTGTCATGCATATATGATTAAACTGTGATAGCAAAAAGTACGTTGTGTTTACAAGCTTTGGACAAGAAAACCTACCAGACGAAATGCATGTAGTCATCAAGCTAAAAACAATGTTAAAACAACCTAACGCTACGTGTAGTTCTACGTAGACGATAGCTATATGCTAATTGAAAACATTGTTCCGTGATAAAATAGAAATGTACCTGAGCATCTGTAGATAAATCTTATCTCATGCCTTGTCTTATTATTTCTGGTTTTCTTTACCGATTGGTTCAACTAGCCACAGTTATTGCGACGAAATTCTTGTCACTCGACTGATAGTAAACATTAGCACATTCGCCCTTTTTTCCCAATCAGGTGACATCACTTACTGAACTACGGCATTCTGGGATATGTAGTTATACTCATACAAGAGATAGCCTATCTGCTGAAAACCGTGTCATGAATGTATTCGATTATAAGCATTCATTCATGCATACTTAGCTTTCCTTTAAATACTATAGAAATATACTAATCAAACTTGCAGATTGATTAATGATAATAATTAACAAAATAGTACATTAATCCCAGAAGGGAAATGTGGGTGTTTTGTGTATCTTAATTATGCAATAGTAGTATAAATATTAAAGGAAAACATGTGCATGTAAGCATATGCATATCAATCAACTAAATTGACATAGTTCCTATATGTCTGATTGGTTGAAGCAATTTGATAAAAAAAAAAGAGTGTGCAGTAGTGAAATATCAAAAACTTTACCAATGTACACACTTTTCCCCTAGAAGGCAGTATCACCACAAATTGCTTTAACGCTAGCAGTAACATCAATCTTAACAACAATACTATTATATTAGTGTCACGTCAAACTAGACGTAGAAAAAAAAAAAAGAAGAAAAATAATAATAATAATAATAATAATAATGAAAAAATAATAATAATAATAAATAAATAAAAGAGGTGGGAACAATTCACTTTGCAAACCGGACTGCAGACGGCGAGTTCAATACAGGCAATCAGTGTGACGACGTTATGCGCGTGACGGCAGCGAAAGGTTGGAGAGGAGAGGCAGCCGGTGAGAAATGAACTTTTAACCAGATACTCCGGGAGTGTGCTGCTGCGGGGCTGTTTTGATTGTTTGGTTTGGAGCGTCGGCGCCGCAGTACGGCTGCGGACGCGCTGCTGCGCTACTTTTCCTAGTTGTTGTTGTTGTTTGGGGTGCACTGCGGTGTTGAGTGTATATGGGGCTGTGGTTGACTGGAGATGTATATCATTTTGTAATTGTATTGAGTCGTTGACTGGATGCTTTAGATGTGTATAATTTTGTAATTGTATTGATTCCTATGTAAACATTTGCATTATTGTCTGTCTACGCTAATTTGCTGCTATATTTGAATTAGATCTATTTTCCACTAAAGGTTAATTATTTAAGATCAGCAATATTTGCATATTATTCAAGATAATGTGTTGTGCCTGCTTTTAGTTTATTTTGACTTGCAAGTGCTTATGTGTTTCCTTTCTGTTTCCATTTTGAAAGGTTTTTTACCTAATGACCTTACCAACCTCATGACTGCTAATGGCTACAAATGCCAAAAGAACGGAAAAGACTAAATAAAAAGAGGAAACTGAATCAACTGTCTTGTGTGGAATCATTGAGTAAAGTCCACTCCTAAACCTCCATGTAGATGCTCACCCTTTTTCAAGTTGGGGGGGAAAAACTGCACAACAAAGCAATAAACAAACTGGAGAACTTTTTAGAGTACGTGTTGCATTTTATACATTTTTATATTTTGCTATGAGTGACTCTCACAGAGTTTGTATCACATTTTTCTTCTTCTTTGTATTCATCATAGTCCATGTAGCCTATAGTGTATACCTGTCTTGTGACCTTGCCGTTGCTAGGCGATACTTTGGCCCACAACACACAAACATCATTCAATCCAATATCTTTCATTGCCACAAAGCAAATACATGTACGCATGTAGCGATTTAGCTTTAGTTTGGCCATTTAGGAGTCGACTGTGACTGCGGGTCGGGCAACTTCATCCCATTGCTAAGCAAGCATGAGTTTATTTCGCTTGTTACTCTCCTTATCTTGACCCCAAAAAACTTCTGAAACGTGTGAAAGATAAAAAATGATGTGTTTCAAATGTGCTATCTTACGAACAAATTCAGCGCCAAGATTATAATTGTACTGCCACTGCTACAGAGACAACCTGTAAGAGATAACACTTTCTGCCACCGGCTAAGCCCAGCCTATAAATACGCAATTTATCATGTAATTTTGGCTTGGGAGGGTTCCAAACGGACTGGCAGCTGTGAAAAGATATTTTAGAATTAAGTTAATTCTGAGGAAATTCAATGTTTCGTTCCTAATCTTCTTTCGCAGAGGCTTCGTCCTTCCGTCCTTAACCGTCCTTTAGGACAGGAAAGGAGATGATGTCCCACACGAAGGCACGTCGAAATCGACGTACCCTTCGGCCATTCACGAAACCAACAAACAACTGACAATTATTTTCATACAACCATACCAATTGGGATATATGTCCATACAATGTGAGTGGTGTTGTGGAAAAAACAATGGACACTGGCGTGAGAGTCGACAGTGACGCTAAATGAAATCACAGTTTAATATTCAGTTGTCAACAAGTGATCAGCCAGTTCAACAGAGAGCAAGACACTTGATACAGCTTTCTCAAAAGTGCAAAAGTGTATGATACAGTAAACAATCCGAGAGTACCTACGTATGGTGGACGCCTGGTGGACGCCTGGTGATCTCAGTTTGGCCTTGAAGAGATAGGCCTACTGAAATACGACTTGAGCCAGAGATAGATACCACTCTCCTGCCCCATCCCATTCCGCCAGACAAAGAGTCTGTTTGATCCCGAGGCCTCAGGACAGCCAGAGAGACCAAAGATATTCTGTGAACCAAACAGCTCAGGGCACGGGGTCGCGTTTATGTTCTCAGTGGTATTGGGGAGTATCGGTCAAGCAAAGTCCAACCAAATATACAGGGAAACAATACACAAATCACATAAGGGGAGATCACTCACAAAATGTAAGTTCACAGAAGCTTGGTGGTTGATTGGGCTAATTTTCATTTACAGCGGGCAGGAGTGGGAACGTGAGCAATCATTAGCAATGTGACAACTATTTCGTTTCCCTTTTGTGACTGGCAGCCTATATTAACTTTTTTGTTTTTTAATGCAAACCTTAGTAATCAAATATAATTTGTCACCAGTTTGTCCACGTTTGTACAGCCTGCGTGAAACAGCACGGTTTGAACGCACGGGGCACAGTACCGAAGAGGCGCTTTCTGTAGTCCATTTCGCGACGTTGTAGTTCTCTATGGTTCCAGCACGCAGACCCGCGTGCCCAACGTCCGCCGTCGCCACGTGATTGCTCGGAAACTACCGGGTGACGTTCGGAAAGCATCCACTGCTCTCGCAACGCCTTCTCCAAGTCTAGCTTCTGTATTGTTCAGAACGGAAAATGTGAGCGGTTCTGAAGACCAATGCGCAAATGTGTACACACCAATTGACCTGCATCAGTGCAGGAGATTTTTGATCGGCTACGGAGAAGGACAATGGCCTCAACAAATTCAAAACAAATGATTTGATATGGAATATTTCCTCCCTGTTGTGTTTATGTTAATTCAATGTAGGCATACATACGGTAAGTTGATGCTTGCTGATGGCGTACTCTTCTTATTTTTTAATTCAAATTGAAGTACACAGATCGATCACCTTTGTTTATTCGGGTGAATGAAGCTCGGTCCAAATGACATGTACATGCATGTGACTGTTGTATTACCTAGCGCTGGACGTTCTCCCGGTTCCAGTCAATGTATCCGTGGACTCTACAAACTTCCATCATGTGGTAAAATGGGACCCTGGGCTTGCTACCCCCCCAGGAACAAAATACAGAGTGATAACCAGGTACAGTTGGTCTACTTGCGTTTTCTCATTCTTCTCTACTACTGCACCCATTATCAGGAAAGGCTTTGCAGTTTATGCCAAGAGGGCCGAGAGGGGCGTAAGAACTTTGTCCTGTACTCTAAATGGATTGTCAACACAATACTGGTGGCTTTTATTGTGTGTGTGGCTTTTCACAACCCATTTGTAACTTCAGGAAACTCATTCGAGACATTGTCTCTAATGACTTTGCAGTTTTGTTTTGTACATAAATACAATGGGTTTATTTTGCTAAATGGTTTTTGTAGGATAATAGGAAGTGGTGTTTTGTGTGTGTTTCTTAAAGAAAATGTCTAATTTGTAATAAACCAGGCTAAAGCTGTGAGGAGATTTCAGTGAGCAAATTCATTTCGTGAATTGAATCATAATTTACATTCACATTTACATTTAGGGCATTTGGCAGACGCTTTTATCCAAAGCGACTTACAAAGAGTAAATTTGTCATAAGAAGGTACAACATTTCATTGCAGCTAATACAGTAAGAATAATTGTAGTGTTAATTTACAAACACTACTTTTACCATTCCTACGTCGATCATACCTTATTCATACATCAAGCATACGTCAATACGGAGACCCTTTTATCCTGGGTGCAGATGTGTCTAAGGGGCGGGTCTCTTGTTCGAGGATGCTTACAGGTTTCCTGTGGACTGCCCCAGAACTGTCCCCTCCCTTTTTGTTTATATTACATTTACATTTGATTTGTTTACTGACGATACGCATTGGTACACAGGAGCGCTGGCAAACCCGTAGACCTGCCAGTCTCACTCACATCTTTAGGTTTTATCTTTAACCTTTCCTCCGGTGTTTGTGGTCAAACCACTTTCACTGAAGTTTCCGTGGTTTAGTCCAATATGTCACACCTGTGCTCTCTCACGCCCACTCGCTCCACCGCGCGGCACGCTGCCCTGTTCCTCACTCACGTGCTCAACGGCGTTTGTTAAGTGTGCCGTCACATCGCTCGGACCCGGTATTTGTGAAAAACAAAGAAATTGACGTGAAACAAAGAAACCGACGTGAAAGTTCTGACACAAAACCATTATCGTTATGCTTTCATAGTGGGCATACGGCGTTCACCTGCCACCATCACATAGACCGCACCACCGCTTACACACACACACACACACACGCACGCACGCACGCACGCACGCACGCACACACACACACCGGCCGCAAACTACTTGCTACAAACTACAAACTTGTTTTTCCTCAACAGGAAGAATGGTGGAATTCCATCAACAAAGGATTTCAATGAGACCGGGGCTGTTCTGAAGCTGAGGAAGGAACTTACTTACTTTATCTCAGTCCAGGCAGTCTACAATATCTCCCTGCAATCTGAGGAATCCACGGTCTACTCCTTCTGCCCTTTCAAAGACAGTACGTCATACCATTCACATTGGAGGGTGTTTCAGTGGTGCATGATCTCACGTCACTTGTAGCTGCATAATGACAAATATAAAAGTGTGTTGTGGTCCATTACTATTTTGCCATTTTGCAGACTTGTTTGTACAAAGACAAATGATAGGGCTTTCTTTAGATGCACGTCGTTGAAGACGTCAGGGGTTTCGGGCCTGGGCCAATCTTAAACAAGTTCATCTTTCCAGCTAAAATCGATGCTCCAAGTCTCACCCTGGAGGGAGGTGACCAACATCTTCAACTCAACATCTCCCTTCCCAAGGCCTCCCCGTCCGCCAAAATATCAGACATACTGAAGTACTACGACGCCAAAATGACCATCTCCTGGACCAAGGATGGGAGCAACAAGGTACATAATCTCCACCCGGTCAATTTCAGGGCACATTTTATGAGTGGTTTTTAGTAAAGCCCTTCTCCTTCTTTGTAACTCATTCTGCCGGGCAAACGACAAAACCAAAAGTTCTGTTTAGTAATGAATTGTATCACTTTTACATGTATTTCATTGGCTGTATTGTAATTGGTATGCGTGCGGCAGACTTTGAATTGTGTCCTTCATTGTTTGGTTTGTTTGTCTTGAAGCCTACTTTCAGGGATACGACTGATTACAGTATAGTCCTGGATAACCTGGAGGTCGGCATGGAGTACTGCGTGCAGGTCCACTTGAAAATCCGCCACAATCCACACACTCGGCCCTCCGACGTGGTCTGTGCATCAACCAGTGTCCCGGAACCCAGCAAGGGTGAGTGGCACTTGGTCTTTGAAAGGACAATCTAACCACCGTAAGAGTCTCCCCTGGCTTCACCAAAACACACAACAGCACAGCGAGGGTGACTCCACATGAACATAAACAATACCAGCAGCACTTTGGTGGTCTTGACTTTTTTTTATATATATATATTTTTTTTTTTCTTATTTTTGATATTAAGTACTTAGTATGGCGATTTAGTGTTTTCTTCGCCAACAACGCCATACTGACGCCATGCAAATTGATTCCAAAAGACAAAAGCGGATGCGACATGTATACATGCATGTATACAAAATGATATCTATACTATCATATGTACAGTATATAAACACTGTCTTTTCTACTGTGTACTATATAATAATACAGTATGTGCTCCCTGCTGTAGCCCCTAATATTATAGGGATCACTGTTCCTATCCTCATCCTGGTGGTGGTGGGCACGTGTGGGCTGCTGGTTATACTGCATTATACTGGCATCCTGTGTGGGGTCAAGGACCATCTGCCTGCCGCACTGCTGGTAGGAGCGCAATCTATTATCACTGTCCGACCCCTACCTTCTCCTCAATCACTCCATCTCTGAATTCACTGTTTATTAGTATTAGTATTGGTGTTATTATCCGCCTCACTCTGTTTTTCTGTCACTCGATGTCTAGATTGTTCCCAGCTGTGGCTACTTCTTCATACCAGAGACGACCATCACTGTGTGTATCAACCTAGAAGCAGGGAAACGGAGGGCAAGAAACACACAGCCTGTGGTTGAGGGGATGGGGCTCCAGCTTTACGTCGAAGAAGACTCAGACGAAGGGGAAAACATGTACGTTAACAGAGCCGGGGATCTCTCCTCGGACTCGGACTCCCAGGACGCACCTGGGGATTCCTCTGGAAACTCCGGTGCCAGTGCCCTCCCGACAGTGGACAGAGTGGTGCCATTGGTTCAGCGGCCTTTGATAAGGTCACATGGTCAGCCGGATGTCAGTTGTCACAGTATTAAGGGGCCTGTCGTGCTTGATGAGGAAAGGCATGGGGTTGGTGTGGGTTGTGCCGTGGGCCAGGGGGAGTGGGGTGAGAAGGGGGTGTCTGTGGACGGGAGGTGGAAAGAGGGGGAAGAAGAATGTGACGACGATGATGTCAATTTGCTCTCAGTGACTCTCCTCAATGAGGAGAGCTCGGGGAACGTCAATTTGAGCTCGGCAATCTTTGGCGGGTTCCAAGAGACTTCTGACGATGAGCCGGAGTGCGCTCCACGCGGCTCTCTGCTGCCTTCAGGGGACAGAGAGCCACACAGCACGCCAAGCAGAGCGGCGTCACAAAGGTGTACGCCTGCAGACACTGAAGGAGTGTGCCTGCCTGCCATCCTCAACCCAGGGCAGCCATATGGTGGAACAACCGGATGCTCAGCCAGGGGAGGCAGAGAGGACGTTGGCACATCCTGTGGTCACCTCAGTGTTCTTGGGGGTGAGACGGATTATAAGGAGGAGCAAGAAGAGGAAGACTCCGATGGATATTTGGGCCGATGTTGATTGTGTGTGTGTGTGTGTGTGTGTGTGTGTGTGTGTGTGTGTGTGTGTGTGTGTGTGTGCGCGTGTGTGTGTGTGTGTACATGTACATGTGTGTGTCGACGACTATTATTTCAGAGCCAGTTGAACTTGAAATGTCTTAATTGACTTGTATGTTGGCCGTATGGCAGGAAGTGTGGTTGATTCAGGTTACTCCTGGTTGTAGACATTATTGTAAATTGTAAATGATTGTAAATTATTGTACAAATAAAAGAAATGTACATTAAAAACGCAAATGTACTGACAATTAAGGGGTTACTACAGGTGAATAGGAGAAAAATAATCCTGTCCTTCAACAGAATGAAAATGACCAGATGAATAAACACAAAAATATACATACTTTTTTGTATTCACTTTTAGTGACCCCACCACCATTTATTTATGCAACAACAAAACAAATTACAGGCATTTTTAGTTTTGCCTGTAACTGGCAATAGAGAAATTTTACAGAAACGTGACATGTTTATGCAAATAATGTAATAAAAAAATGAAAAAAATATAACTGCTCACGTGACTTCCTCTCAACCCCATGATCCTATCAGGAGCGCCAGCGCGTAGGGGTGCTCGTACTTCGACAAGATCTCCACTTTCTAACTATCGCCAGCAGGTAAGGAATCATCATCAGAACGAAAGCAAACGTTCTTTAAAAGACAGATTGTCTTCAGCACGAAGCCAGCATTGTTTATTATCATTTTGCGTATTGTTGGCCTACATAGCTATCTCGGTGGTTTACAGTATGATGCTAACATGGGCAAACTTTCATTTTGATTCAAGACGGAAGTGTTGAGCACAGATCGCACAACACGTTAATATTAAGTAAATTAAGTAATTAAGTAAGAAAAAAAATTAAGTAAGACCAGCTTTATTGTTTCATTTGGTAAAAAATATACTGCAGCAGTTCGCTGATTACACATTTTAACATTTAATGCAGTTGCACAACTGTCACTAAAGCGTCACTGTCGCTGACAGTCTGGATATGTCAGCACTGTGACCCCTCCCACGTGGTGGGACTGATATGGCAGTAGGTCGAAAGGTCATCATCTTGACGCTCGCATGGCTCTCTCAGGTGTTCTCAGGTGAGTCCAGTCCCTCTACCCCCTCCAGTTATCTAGAACGCCATCCTATTCTTTACAACCTGACACACTTTTAGCTTTCAAATTTAGCAGACAAATATCTAAACCCCACCAGTCATTTGTTTATACATGTTTACGGTTGGTATTGTCGGAAAAGGGTAAATGCATTTGAAATATACATTTCATCCAAAAGATCCTACACTCTTGATGCAAAACCAAGCCACACAAAAAGCTGAAAGTGTGATCAGGAGTGTTGTGGTTTGGCTGGTAAACTGGTGTGGTTTTATTTATATATATATATATATATTTCCGATTTTTATTTTTCCAATATTTGGACTGAAATCAATAAATGATGCAGATTTAATAATTACATGAAATGTGTGTGTGTGTGTGTGTGTGTGTGTGTGTGTGTTCAGAAATGGGCAAGCTTCCTGCACCGATCAATGTGGCCATCACCTCAAGTAATTTTATTTACCTGTTGACATGGCAACCTGACCCTGGAACTCCCAGGGGCGTGTTCTACAATGTCTCTGTTTGCAGTGATTGGTGGGTGTATGTGTGTATATCATGTCATTTTGTTTTTCCCCAATCAATCAGTCTTTCAAGCCTTTTTATCCTTCTGTATCTTTAATTTGTCCAGGTTCATTAGGACTCAAGTCTATTTTGGACATGAAAAGACATTATTCTGGGTCTCTCGTGACACGGCTGTGTGCAATTGGCTTCAGGCTTTTATTTAGCATGTAGCATGAGTCATGGAGCACATTTTTCTGGTGACACACTTGATATTCACACAGGTCCATGCAAGTTAGTTTCTGTGATACCAGCCCATTGATGATAGATGGTTGATCATCATTACCCTCTGCGAGAGGCAATTTTTTAAAGGCAGATGTGAGCTGTTATTGAAACTATAGCCTTGGCCCACCAACAGAAAAGAGGATTCTCCTGTAATGTTATTAAAAGAGAACCCTAATTGTTATCTGCATGTCATCTCAGACAGATACCAGATAAGCATGTAGTGTAGGAGTGAAGGTACCTCGGACACTAGAGAACACGGGGACAGGGAGGATTCAAACTGAGAACACATTTTGTCATTTTCCATTATACAGGCGCTTGACATCAACTCTGTTTCTCCGTCTCTTAAGGGAACGCTCCTGGGTGCCAGTGGCGGGCTGTGTCCTTGTGGAGCGCCCTCTGGTTTGCAACCTGACCAAAGCCTTCACCAACCCCAAACATGTGTACTACAGTATGGTGGTTGCAGTACTACGGTCCCAGGCCTCACCTCCGGCCTACGCGCCTGGCTTTAAGCCTATCAAAGACGGTACATTGAGGCGTGCTTCATCATTTTAGTCTGGCTATTGATTGATGTGATTCTTTTTGTTCCCCAACTCTTTTATTGTATTGCCATTGTAAAGAGTTTAAGTGAATCTAAAACAGGACACCACTGTTTCAATAATACTTTGAATGGATATATTAGGGGAAAAGGGGCCAGGGGTTTCTGGCATCTGGCAAAGACTTGTTTAAAGATGACTAGTTGTGACCAAAAGTCCTATTTGGCAAGCATAAGCCAACATACTTACAATAGGTGGATTGTTTTGAGAGGTTGAAGGTCAGGGCACTGTGCTCTATTTGGGATGTCTTCATGTCGTTTTGGCAATGAGAAAACCCACCATGTCCCTCAGGTGAGCTGGCCTCACCGCGGCTGTCGCTGGCCATCTGCGAACGCTTCCTGTGCGTGGACCTTCACCCCCCCCTGGAGCACGTCAGGGACCTCTACCAGGGCTTCCAGTACCAGCTCCACGTCACCAGCAACACCAGCAGCCAACCCGTCGAGGTGATGGGGAACACTGATCGGCTAGAGCAGGGCTGTCGAAGCGCTTTCATGCGACCGCATATTCCGTGCAGTAAAATAATTCACAATCTCATGACCTTAAAAAAAATTTAAAAAAAGTGAGGTGATTAATATTTCTTGTACTTAAAATATTATAACTATTATTGACAAATAATATGTCTTCAAGCATACTAATGATCAAATGATGAATAACTTGCATGTGTGCGTGTGCGTGTGTGTGTGTGTGTAGTTGATGGAGAGTACCTGGTCCCTCAACAGGCATGTTCTGAGAGACTTGCCACCTGGTCGACAGTACTGTGTCTCGGTCCGCATTTTGGACTCCCAGATTCCAAGGAAGTTTAGCAAGCCCCAATGCATTTTGACCCCTAGCACGGGCCGCACTGAAGGTACCCGTATGCAATGGTCTCATGTAAATGATGTCTATTTGCCGTGGAGCCTCTCTTGTGAAATGTGAGCGAGTCAGTCAGTCAGCCAGCCTCCCTCTGTCCTCAGATCTGCTGTTGGTGGTCTTCTGCCTGTTGGTGGGGGTGGGGGTGCTGTGCGGGGCCGTCATGTTTCTGTTGACGAGGGCCGGAAAACTCTTTCTGAAGAATCCCCTGCCCTCTGTCCTGGTACGTAGGGTCCTCGCCGTAGCCACGCTGGTCATGGTAACATCAGAAGCAGGTGTGATGTGTAATGTGATGTGATGTGTGATGTCATCTCAGGAGTGTTGTGGTTTGGCTGGTAAACTGGTGTGGTTTTATTTATATATTTATATATATATATATATATATATATATATATATTAGTGATCGACCGATATATCGGCCGATATTCACGTTTTTTACGTGATTGTTAAAAACATTGTTAAAAACACATGCTATAGGATGTTTAGGACACGATACTTGCAAGTTGGGGAAAAACTGCAAGACAGACAGACAGACAACGATGAATGTGCTGTGGTTCGTCTGTTGGCTGAATGTGACTCAAAGATGGCACGTTCAGCTGCACGGTTTCACTGCCATCACCGACAGGAAGTGTTCTCAATGTCTGTATAACTCGGGTTACCAGACTGCTGGGTTGTAGTGGGCGAGGTCCCGAAACAGTGTTTTGTATTGCATTGATCCCCACAGACAGAAACCATGTCTGAATCAGTTTACGTGTTTGAAGTATTTTTGCTATTTGGTGTCAAACCTTCAAGGGATTTAATTAGGATTTCAGTAACCCTCCGTGTTCAGACACAAGCAACAATAAGCATAACAATAAAAGCGTAATTGCTGAATAGTCAAGAACTCAAAGTCAAATGTAATATTTGATTCTTTCAAATGCTCGTTTCCCACGTTTGTAGTTTTTCACGTAGAATAACATTCCCCAGCAGTCATGACTCACTGAGCCTCGTTGCTGTTGCCGATTGCGCTTCCAGCAGGCAGATGTTTTGTTCTGCGGGTTTGGGCAGGTTGGTACAGCTATTACGAGACGTCTGAGGGGTTGCACGAGATAGAGTCTCGCTTCCTGATTCGGCTACATCCTCTCTCCGCTGTCCATGAAAATAACGCGTCGCTTCAAAGGCTGACGCACATCTGCTGGGCGACGGCGTGAACGCTGCTGTGCACCCACCAGGTTGCGCTGGGCGACGGCTGCTTTACTGTAAACGGGTGCACCGGCCCTCCTGCACAGATGAGTCAGCCACGCGACGAGGATGGACGAGCTTGTCCTGAAAAGGAATATACATGCATGTATAATATACAAATGTATGTGTTATACAAATAAACATGGTTGTTTAAAAAAAGAATAATAATAATAATAATATATATATATATATATATATATATGTAACTGAACCCCTCGACTTGATAAACATCAAATCAAGGGGTTGGGGGCTTTACCTGATAACCTAGTTTTTAGTTTTTTTTACACAAATACACACATATTAAAGAAATAGTAAAGAATGTACAAATATTATTTGGACATTCTTTATTGCTGTCGGTTTACTGACTCTGCAGTGACGGGCTCAGCGCTTCCTCTTCCTGTAACTGCAGCAGTGTGCGGTTCCTGTGTGCCTCTTCAGATATAAGTCAACATGTGCCTTTTCCCACTGTGTTTTATTGAGATGAAAGTATATCACGGTGGTGATAACAATATATGACTCAAGGACAGAAACACTGTTTTCATAGTGTTGGTGTGTTTATTACTACATAGAATTGAATGGATATAATCTCAGTTCATCAACCATTCTGTATTGTAAGTTTTTTATTTCTCTGTCCGTCTCTGTCCCTTTTTCTCTCGGTCTGTCTCTGTCTCTTTCTCTGTTTCTGTTACTCTTTCAGACGTTTATCCATCCTCTGGGAGCGGCAAGGCTTGCCGTATCCAGGAAGGAACCCGTCTTCTCCAACATCCACATCGGGGCAGCATTACCCTCTGCTGGTGGTAAGGGGGCCTGCGCTGGCCGCGTGGACTACAGCGTAGGGGACCAGGTCTGGAGCTCCGGGAGCGCCGTGTCAGTCGACGGTTACAAGCCCTTCAGCTCGTCCTCCTCTCTCTCCTCATCCTCCTTATCTTCCTCTTTCGCCACGCTTCCCCTCCTGGCCCCGCCCCTTCACACCGAGTGCCCGCCCCTATCCCAGGGCCCCGTCAACCCCCGCGGGTGCGCTCATTCAGCCGCCTCCTTCCCGCTACATCGCCGCTCCGAACGCGGCGTCGCACTCCGTGCCAATGCCTCTACGACACCGCGCTCGGTCGCCGTGGCGACCGTGGACCAGCATGCCTTGCGGCTACCTGGTTGCGTAGACCCGTCGCTGCGTCGGCCGGCTCCTCCCACGCCGCTGACGGAGGACCCGGCGGCCGCGGCGGCGGAGGCCTGGGAGGGCGGCGGTGACGTGAACATCCTCTCACTGACCTTGGGGGACTGTGACGAGGACCCGGCTTACCGGCCCACGCCCCCACCGTCTACCGACGAAGATGAGGTCTCTACGGAAACGATCATCTCTTTTGACGACGACGATGATGATGATGATGAGGAGGAGGCGGAGGAGGAACAGCCCGACGGTTATTTACGACATTAGGCCTCACCGACCATTCGGACGTGTTTCCGTTCCGCAAATGCACGTTGCTTTTCTTTGTGTGCTGTGGATCACTACGACTTTAAATGTGGAACCGAATTCAGTGGGTAGTTTGTTCACATTGCACTGAACTTGTTTGCGTGACCCACAAATAGGAATGCCATGTCATGTCACCTCTCCCTGGAGTGGAGGCCGCCATGTTGGCTGCTTCACGCAGCACACGCAGCACAGAGTCTGCTTAGAGGTATGCTTGAGCTATTTTCTGGCTGATGGATGCGAATGGGATTTTTTAGTTTGACCTCTTAGTCTCCAAGATCAGACTGTAGATGGACACCTCAAGTCTGACGGCAGGCGAGCTCCAGGGGAACGCGGCGTCTCACGTTCCCTCGCTTCAGATTTGTTTCAAACAACCGCGTTGTGTCGGGGCCGGGGTCTGTAGCTCCCCACGGCCAGTCGGACCACGCGTGATGAAGTGGCCGTTGGTCTGGGGTCCGGAGGACGACCTAAGACCTGAAACCACATTGTGGTCTTTTTGTTGATTTTGTCGTGTGGCTCCTGGGCCAGCGGTGAACCCTCAGCCGACCGCCACCGTTAAGTGATGCTTGTCCTGTAGCCAGTGGGGAGACGAGACAACATGTCCCCTCAGGACGGCAATGTGCGGAGACTAAGTTCTTAAGGTTTCAAATCGGACCAAAATTGTCTCTTCTCAAACCCCCTGCCACTTGCAAATGAGTTGCTCAAGGGCAAAATGTCTCTGTCACAAAATGGGTGACTCCCTGCCTGCACTTTCTGTCTCCTGGCACAGCCCCCCCCCGGGCAAGCCATGCCTCGGGGGGCATCGTTAACGGTGCATTGATTGTGTTATTTTATATTGAGGTTTTTATTTTTTTATATTGATGTTTTTCAATTCAGGTTTTTTCTGAACCAAGTTGGAAGTATCGACTATAGACACTTAAAGATATCTGAGATCCAGATGTTCTCCATGGTGCTTCGTATTCATGCAGAGATGGAGTGAGCCTTGCTGAGCATTATTGCAGGATTACTCGGATCTTGCGTGGGATGCCAATAGAGCATGGTTGTACCCGTTATTACAGGACAGTATGTATTTGTCATAGTAAGTATGATTCCCTACAGAGAAGTTAAACTTGTTTTTATTGTACCTTTCGCTTGACCGCGGTCTGTTGGTTATCGTGTCTCGCTTTGTGGGTGTTGTTGGTCAATAATGGACCAAAAAAAATAGAAAATAAGGTCTAGCTTGAAATATCCATTTTTAATTTTCCTTCATTTCAAGTTTAAAATTCATTCAAATGGTGCTTTCTTCATGTTGACAGTTGGGGAAAAAACGTTATTGTTTTGTTCCATTTGCCAATAACTTGCACTTGTACATTTGTTGTGATATATAATTGTGGTTATACACAGGATTGTTGTAATATATAATTGTGGTTATACACAGCATTGTTGTGATGTATAATTGTGGTTATACACAGCATTGTTGTGATGTATAATTGTGGTTATACACAGCATTGTTGTGATGTATAATTGTGGTTATACACAGCATTGTTGTGATTTATAATTGTGGTTATACACAGGATTGTTGTAATATATAATTGTGGTTATACACAGCATTGTTGTGATGTATAATTGTGGTTATACACAGGATTGTTGTGATGTATAATTGTGGTTATACACAGCATTGTTGTGATGTATAATTGTGGTTATACACAGCATTGTTGTGATGTATAATTGTGGTTATACACAGCATTGTTGTGATGTATAATTGTGGTTACACACAGCATTGTTGAGTACTTGATTTTGATCAATAACACTCCAAGGCTGTGCATTACTTTTTACAGGACAGACAGCAAAACCAATATCCCCAAAGCATGTAATATTTCAGATGAATGTAGCAAGTATTGTTTTCCAGTAAGTGGACAGCCCGTTGTTGTTTCTTCCTTCATGACGGTGTGTTGCAATACGTGTGTTGGAACACGGTGACGTCACAGCGTCCAAAATCAAGGACCTCTACCATGAAGATATGTTGGAAGTGTTGACCATTGGAAGTTTTATTTTTTTATTTCATGTATTACATTTACATTTACATTTAGGGCATTTAGCTTTTGTCCAAAGAGACTTGCAACAAGTACATTTTGTCAGAAGGTGAAACATTTCATTGCTGTTACAATACAGCAAGAATGCTTGAAAGTGGTTCTGGTGAGTCGTATTATCTGTTACAGTTTGTTTTCAAAATTGTATTCTATCTAGTCTGTGTTCATAGGATCCTCTTTTTAGTACTGAAATGTGTTGCTATATTCATATTTCTATGTTTCTGTACCATATTGTCAAAGTATTTACACATACAGTGTATTCATACTCACGCCAATGTACTGGAATGTATTTTGTACCAATCACTCATGCACATACATTAAAAAAGTGTTAGCGACGTTCACTTAATGCCAAACTAATCTTGTATGTTTTCCATCAGTGCAATTGGTCATCTGTCTTCCATGCGCTGTAACGGCAGACTAACACTGTGGGGAATAAACGTACTTGAGTACTCACCAGAGTTCACTGACTTGTTTGTTAAAAGTGTACAGGGGTGGGACTACAGGGGAAAATGAAACTTGGCCTTGCAGCGGTAATGAAAGGCATGGCTCATCTCCACGTCGCACACACCTCAGCCCCAAGCCTCCGGAGCGTTCTCTGCCTGGGCACAGGCTGGACCGGACCGGACCGCGCGATGGCCTCATGGATTGTGGTGCTTCTGCTGCTTTTTCACTGCGGTAATAACGGAGGGTTATGAATTCCTGAGGTGCAAGATGGTGCCTTTGTCATTTTTATGCGGCTCGAATGAGAAAAGAAAATGAAGAAAAGAATAAAGATGGACCGGGGGGAGGGGGCTTCAAAAAATGCTCAACAGATGTGAGTAAGACAATAATTAATCTCTCTCTCTCTCTCTCTCTCTCTCTCTCTCTCTCTCTCTCTCTCTCTCTCTCTCTCTCTCTCTCTCTCTCTCTCTCTCTATATATATATATAGGAGGGGGCCTCTCGTACCCTGCCCCCACCAATGTTTCCATCACCTCCATCAACATGAACCATAGCGTGCAGTTCCTGCCCGGCTCTGGGACTCCGACCCACACTCAGTTCAGGGTTGAAGTGAGGAAAGTCAGGTAGGCCTGCTGAGCACTTCATAACAGCTGAGTCCTTACACGTAGTTATACTGTACGCATCGCTTCTTTCTGTCCACAACAAGAGCATCACGGCAATGTTTTATTACCAACATGTGGCTTGATTTTGTGTTAAAACCCCCAAAAAAAGCAACACACAAAGTTATCATTTCCTGGAAATGATAACTGACACATTACACACGAATATCTTCTGCTGATTCTAGAACATGTACTTACTACTTATGTAATACATAGGATGGTTGGTTACTAATTAGTTATTAATAGCTCAGTGTATAGCCAGAAATAGCCAACATATCCAAAGAAGAGTTCACGTGCATCTGTATATATAGCTGCTATAGGCTAGTTTAAGAACACGTGGATATGTGCGGGGCGGTAGTAGAGTGGATAGAGTGGGTGAACAGAGCGGGTCGTCCACTAATCATAGGGTTGGCGGTTCGATCCCCTCGTTCCCCACTTCCAAACTGTCTGCATGTCGAAGTGTCCTTGAGCAAGACACTGAACCCCAACTTGCTCCCCGGGCGCTGAACCTAGCAGCCC
>OMKI01013213.1:9074-20938 GCA_900302315.1 Phycis blennoides | reverse complement strand
AAATCCAGACAGAAAAACACCCAACTTAAAAACGTAACTATTCTGAAGCCACCATTCATTTGAATGATGAACCTTGTCCTCCTCCACAGCGTATCCTGTCACCCAGACACTGTCCTTCATGTCCCCAGAAGTCCTCCTGAAGAACCCCTACAGCAAGGCCATTGACATGTGGAGTCTGGGCTGCATCTTAGCCGAGCTGAAGACCGGTGGGAACCTGTTTGACGTGCGCGATCAGCGTCAGCTACTGCAGGAAATGACAAAGGTAATAAATACCAAGAAAGATGAGCTTACATATTGAAACGCCCTACTGTCATTCTAATGGGTTGGTGTTTTCTGTTGAAGCTGCTGGGTCGTCCCCCCAAGGGCATGCCGAAGAAGAAACAGCTTCAGGACTTGGTCTTTGGCGAGTAGAAACTAGTTGCCCTCACAATGAGAAGACAGAATGTCCTTGGACTCTTGGTTTGTCGTGTATGTCTGTTGTTGTTGTTTTTGTGTGACGTCACTGCAGGTCCAAGAAACATTGGACAGAAGACCAGGAGGCTTCTGTCTTTGGCCCTGGACACGCAGGAAGAGCTGTGTATTCACTTCGTCCAGCGCTGTCTCAAGTAGGTGCACCTCCACCCTGACCCGAGTGTGACGTTGGACACGGTTCCCAAGTCCTGGCTCATGTCTTTATTTCAACAAGTGCCGTGCAAAGTTGTTTTTACGAAAATACAAAGTAGCCATGGAGGTTTAAGCACTCGAAGCATGGTCAGGTGGTGACCATTGGCAGGAAACTATTTAGCGCCTATAGTAGGAGATAATGTCTTACACATTCAGCGGGTTGCATGGATGTCACTCATTGTGCTCGTTGATCTCACGATATTAAGCTACGAGCCGGCAACGCGCATGACCCCGGATGAAGCCATGCAGCATCCGTGGATTCTGGAGCACTTTTAGACTCCCAGCTCCAGTGGTGACGCTGCTGCTCACCAGTCCACTATCGGGGAGACCGCGGTGGACTCCACCGGCGGCACAGCGCAGTGCACCAGTCCAGGAGCAAGACCCGTCAGACCATGTAACGCCATGAGGACATACACCATCATGTGAGCCCTCCAAGTGAGTCATTGTTCATTGTTTTACTGTCATGATGACCAACCGTTTGGTCGCCACAATGTTTGATCCAATATTGGATAAAGAAAATTAACATGACATTGGAGACAGAAAGCCCTGCAGTCAAAGGAGATGACAAAATGCACATTAACAGTCCAATGTTGTTGCTGGGACGATGTTCTGACCATCCCAAGTTTATCATCTCAATGTCAACCTTGAGACACATTAACACAGAACACAACCACAGCACCTTCCACACCATTGAGCTAAAAGATAGCATTGAAACCTCCAAAGCTTCATGAAGATACAGATTCCTGTCCCTTTCATTCAGACCATCACTTCCCGCTTTGCAACAAGACCTCAACATGCTTGTGTCTTGTATTTTTCCCTGCACACAGATGCCTCATCGGTCTCTGGGAAACACGTCACACTGTTTGATCAGGAGGGGAATCAAACAGTACAAAGTGGTGCGGTACCTTGGCAGAGCTGCAGAGAAGGGCCAGGAGACATCCACCAACAACCACGGCTATGATGACTTCCAGGGACACTACAAGATGGTAAATACTAACGTGTATCCTCCTGAGGGATCCTACCACAAACCCTGTTTTCAGAGTAGAAGACTGTGCTTTGTTTGGTTCAGTGAGATATATTCCTGTATCTGTATTCATATTAGTCCACAGTTGGTTCTCTATGTAATGAATGGAGTTTTTAAATTCAGGTTGTCAAAGACCACATCGCCTACCGCTATGAGGTCCTGGAGCTGATGGGTCAGGGCACCTATGGTCGTGTCTTCAAGTGTAAAGACCACAAAACCGAGCAACTGGTAGCCATGAAGGTCATTGTGAACACCGAAAGATATCACATCATATATCAAGCTTAATGATACATGTTACATGCAACCATTAACTTTGACTAACAACATGTAATATTTTACCATACAAATTCCAATCCACAATCAATATGCCAATCCATATCATTCATAAACAATTACTATCAATGAACCTCGAACCAACCGATCATCAGGTACGCAGATAGGGCGATGGCAGAGGTGGACATTCTGGAGCTGCACCGAGAGAACGACAAGGATGACATGGCCAACATGGTCCAACATGAAGGAGCAACTCTACTCCCGGGACCATCCTCGTATCCAAAGAGGACTCCCAAGGTCATAAAGGTGGCTGCTTTTGGGATAAGTCGTCAGGAACACGTTAACAGTGAGTTGCTTTTTACCCTGACAGAAAAAGCATCCATCTTAAAAAGGTAACTTTGTGAATCCACCGTTCATTTGAATGATAAACCTTGTCCTCCTCCACAGCGTATCCTGTCCTACATGCCCCCCAGAAGTCCTCCTGAAGAACGGCCTTCAGTGTGGTGCTGTGACACCCGGCCCCCTCCACCTGACAGCTACCATCTTGCTGACCGGCCGGCACCTCGTTGCTATGGACAACATGAACCTCCTACACACATTTTAAATGACCTTCCCTTGTCCGTCAAGTTCGGCAGCCATCGCGCCGCTCACCATCTATGGAGAGCCCTCTCTGGAGAGCCAAAACCCCACCCAACCAGCACACCGCCTTCTCCAGTTACCAGACCCTCCCCCCACCACCACCACCACCACCCAAACTGCACTCTACATAACCACTTACCAGACCCTCCCACTGCCCCAGCTGTACCCCCACCTATCCAGTCCACCTGCGTCGCCCATTCCCATTGGGTGTGGTCCAAGGTGCATAACATGATGGGGGAATCTCAGTGCTGACCTAAAGACAGCCTGCTGCTGCTTTGCTGTGTAGTGAGGCAGGACCCTTTGGAGGCAGTGTTTTTGTATTAAGTTACCTGTAAAGGAATCTGGATGGCGACAGACCTCCAAGGCATGTGTGTTATTTTGTATTTAATACTGATTTAAATAGCATTCTCCGCATTCAAAACTGGAGTCAAAACCCAACTTTTCCGATGTGCTTTCAATCTGACACTGCAGACCCGTTCCAAGTGGCAACGTGAGAGGGACAATCTCGCAGTGGGCAACATCGTCATGATCGTTGACCATCAGCTTCCTCGGGCCCTGTGGCCTGTGGGCAACGTCACGGCAGTCATCCCAGGTGACGACGGCAGGGTACGGACCGCACGGGTTCAGGTCAAAGACCGGACCTACACGCAGCCTGTTGCATGCCTCACAGGAGACACCTTAGCATCAAGGTAAGCAACTCACTCCGTGAAGTTGGGGGCGGCTGTTCAGAATTGGGCAGTGCTTACGGGGAGAGTGCGCTTAACCATTGTGTGTGGATGGAATGTAATGGACTATTCCGAGGTTCCCCCAGATCACCCCTTCCGCGATGGCCGATCCCGATCCTGACTCACCGGTCCATCACGCTGAACTATTGAACTGCCCTCCAGTCAGCGAGAGTCACATGGGATCGGAGCCACAGTTTGGGGAGCTGGTGACGGACACTTTTTACGGAGATTCGCAAATGTTCTTTTCCTTGCTGTGCGTCCTGTTGAATGTGAGTCCGGACACTATCTGTATATAAATGTTCCTGTACCTGTTCCCCTTTTCCATTTAACCATTTAGCACTAGGTATCTCGGACTGTCCGTAGTACATTGTTCTGTTGTTTCAGTGATATATGTAACTCGCGGGTAGTTCGTGTATAGTTCGCGGTAAACGCAACTCAATACCCTTCTGCATGTCATACACGCTGTATTCTGTTAGGTATGTTACTTGCTATGTTCATCTGTTTTGTAACAATATCACTAGCAGTAGGCCCTTGCCATGCCGCTTCACATTGAGCAAGGCACCTACTACTACTAGGGCACCTAGTAATTGTGTATGTAATTATCCATGGTTATCTCTCTGTAATGCTGTGTGTTATTTATCAGAATGATTCCGCCATTGCATTGTAAACATCCATGTAATACTGGTAACTTCTGTTTATCCTACTTCTATACAGAAAACCACGGCTTTCAGCCATTTCACGGCTCTAAAGTAGTTCACAGCGTTCAGCCAACTCACCGTTTCCACAGCCTTTCACGGCCGAAGTTGTCTGTACGCCCCCTAGAGGAGCGGCAGGTGTGCGTGAAAATAAACTATCTACATTGGAAAGTCGTCGTCGTTGAAGTTCTTACCGGACTACCTGCGGCGATTGATGTCAACCGGACCAGCCATTCAACTAGCTTTCAAAACAGTCCTTTGAATTAGACTTCTACCCATAAACCATTCACCGATTTCCACGACTTGATGAAAGTATACATGCGTTTCTGAATGGTCTGTCTGGGGAGCTCACATCTGGGCGGAATATTGAGAATAAAAACGTGTGAGAAACACTGCGAAATCCAGACCAAACCAGCAACTACTGTGTGGCCTGTATATATGCCTGCATGTGTAAATATTTAAGGGCCTCTTTAAACGTTATCTCACACATCCCTACCCCACATACTCATTACATTAAGTGTAGGTCTCCTTGCCGTGTGCGTTGTTTGTGCTTGGACTCCTGCTTCGTGGTCTGCATGAAACACACAGGAGGTCGAAAAGAAACAGGACGCGTCTGTTTTGGATGTGCATGTTGTCAGCATCACGTGGATGTGTGGGGAGAACTACTTTGTAGTACAACGAGGCACGCCACAACTAGAGTAATTACAAAATGTAATTCCAGGCGAGGAATTACTTGTGCATAGGAATGCACGTAATCAATTAAATAAATTCAATTGAGGTGTGGATCGAACCGCCAAGCCTACGGTTGTGGAACACTCGCTCTGCCCACTGAGCTATGATGCCCAGCTGGCAGCCGGGAAGTCATTGAGCAATAGGCTCAATTAATCACAAGTTACCTCTATGAGAGTTTTTTTTTTTTTTTTTATCGCAAATATATCTCACAAAAATGAAACATACAAAGTTACAGGGAAGTAGTCGAGGTTCAGTCGTTTAGCCTCCACTAATTGCACAAATAATTGGTGTGAAGAAGAATAATATGACGAAAAGCGACATCTAGATTGTGCAGTTCTATGCACAATAATACATAGGCTACAAAACATCAGGAGACAAGAGAAATTAACAGCTGTGTCAGCAATAAACAAATCAGTTAGGTTGCATTACTAACTGCATACATAAGTAGGCCTACAAAGACCCCCCCTGCAGGTTAAATGTGGTAAAAGATGTGCCAACCCGATGATAATTCTGACGATGAATATACATTTTCACAATACGTATGAAAAATGTATAAAAAGGCGTTACATACATAATTAAAAAGTGTTGATAGCTCCAAAGATTGCTACACTTTCCTTGACTGCCACCATTCTTTTTTTTTTTTCTCAATTCGGCAGACTGCAGCCCGCCTTGTTCCTCAAGAGCTGAAACTCCATATCCCGAGTCCTTAATGGTCCTAGCATTTTCATTTATTTTTTCGAAAAGGCTTTCAACAGGATTCAGGCTAGACCGATCTGGTCAGGATTGGCCCATGAGGTTCTACTACCATTAGGCTACACCTCTGTGATAAAGGCCTGTTAAAGGTTTATTGTTTATTGTCACACACCAACCACCAAGTCAAATTCCTGTGTGCAAACCTACTTGGCAATAAACATCTTTCTGATTCTGATCCTGGGATTCTATTATCTTGGTGGTGGAGATCAAGCCGCTTTTTGGGTCCAATGAGGATGAAGGTAAAGATCAGCTGCTACGTTCTGTATGATTGTTCACGAATCACAACTGAGCTTGTCAAGAGTTCCCCTGTGGTGGAGGAGCTATAACTCCTGAGTACCAATTGTGACAACATTTGATATTACAGTCGCCCTGAGAGCCTAACGCACTGTAACTCATAAGAAAACACAAGAATAATCATCTAACATGCAAGTATTTTAATCATTTTAACATTGTGATTGATTTAGATATTACTGCAGTGTCCAGGCGTGTTTGTCACTTTCTTTGTGTTCCTCACAAGAGGACACCAGAAGGGAATGGGTTGTGTTGCCTGAATTTGCAGCACATTTTTTAAATGCTGTGCATGTGTCGTCAAATTGATCAAGATGTTTTCTTAATTTACTTGTGTTTTGTATTCACAAGTGTTCACTCAGGTCGCAGTGCTTTGAGCTCTCAGTGCTACAGTATTATATACCCTTTATATGGGAATAATGACCTACAGTTGAAACCCTCATTCCATTTACTTGCACTTGTAATTCACCACGTATGTCCTACAAATAGATTGTATGTACGTCACAAAAACCCTAGAAATGAGCAATATATAGTTTTACTTATACATAGCATTCAGCACAATACTTTAGCATTTACTGTCCACTTCAAACTGCCATCAACAGACTTGGCTCCATGTCCAATGCTATATGTGTGTACAAGTTACTCTGAGAGCGCTATGTTCAGCTCAAGGGCCCTCAGGAGACCATCTGAAACAGAGAGAACAATAGTGACTGCTAAAACCTTCTGTGGGACTGCAGTAAAAGGGCTATACATTAGCAGAGTCTGGCCGCTGATGTTCTCAATTGCTAAAGTAATTAAACAGATAGATATTGTGCAACTTCACCCAACCCTTTTTCTTTGGAGCTCTGGGTAGAAGTGGTAAAATAAGGATGGGGGGAGGGACCCAACTTTTCATCTTTTTCCATCCAGTTCATTCATCAGAGGACAGCAGGCGAGAGAGTTGTACCCCACCCTGGTCCATTAGAATGGTAATGTCCAACCAGACCAGTGGACACAGACATCAAGAGTCGAGCCAGCGAGTGGATGGGAGAAACGCAGCTGAGAGAGGACTGCGAGGCTTTGAACACTTCCACAGAATTTACCAGAGATTCACCGCGAGCACCACTGAATCAGAGTTACACTCAAAGAACACTTGCTTAAGAGACGGATTATTGGACCAAAGTTTGTGTTTCATGCGTGTCTACAAGGATTGATTCCAATCGGATGGTTTCAGAGGATCAAAGCAGATTCCCACTTAGCTTTTTTCCTTAAACAAACCTAAGCCTGAAACCACACACATTCTGCCCAAGGTAAGCTTGCGCTTACTCCTGCCGACCGCTGACTAACCGACTGGACCCACCAGCACCGACCTGAAGGGACCGCAGCAGCAGTAGCAGGGATTGCCATTGTGCATCCACCTCGCTCATATTTGGCCAGGCACGTGCTCACTCTCACCTGTCAGCGTGTCCCCGTCACCATGGGTCTTTGCACAAGCAAGTCCAGCGTGACCCTGGATCCCAGTGCACACACACTGGGGAAGGGGGCAGCCCCGAGTGGTCACGCAGCCAAGGACGGAGAGAGCGTCAGCGGGACCCCAGTGCTGGGGGAGGGCATCCTGATGGTCCAGCCAGTCAAGACCCAGGGGGGAGGAGGAGGAGGAGGAGCAAAAAGCGAGGGGATCAACCACACAGCCAAGGGGTACCTGGAGCTTGGGGGGAAGAGCGGCGGTGGAGAGGGAGAGGCGCAGATGTCAGGGGAGGGTGGTGAGGAGGAAGAGGACGAGGAAGGTGACGTGGAGGAGCTCATCAACTTCTCGGACAGCGAGGGAAGCCTGCGGAGCGAGTTTCTGGAGTAGGGAAAGGACAGGATATAGTGAATAAAAGGAGAAGAAAGAGGGCAAGAAAAGGAAAGGGGGTGGAAAGGAGACATGTCCCAAATGAGTGGAGAGTGTAGGAAGGAAGGAGGTGAGGAAACGGCGTTAGACTAATGACAACTTGAGGTGGTACACATAGTATAAAAATTTAAGTGATGGAAAGAAATGTCTATGTTGAAAGAAAAGACAGCTGTGGAAATGTATGTATTTTATAGTTAAACACAATGTGATTAAAAACCTTAAAGCCTCAGATGGGTGCATGGACACCTGTGTTGTCTATGTGGCTTGTGCCCTTCCTTTTCAATATGTATACAAAATGCTTTTTGTCCACTAACTTACTTTGCATGTTGTTGGTTGGACTGTATGTCTGAAACTGAAATGTGATTAAAACAAAGGGTTTAAAACTATCTGTCACAATCTGGGGATAGGTCACAACTCATAGGTACATATTTCGCCATGTCGCTTTGGATAAAAGCGTCAGCAGAGTAAATGTAATGTCATTATTTTTGTGTTCTTCAAAATAAAGTTTTACATGATTACGGTTTCTCCAATATAATAAAATTATGAATAGCTTACCTATATTAATATTTGTCCATATTAGTTCATATTAGTTATTTCGTATTAGTTTCATATTAATTCATCTTATTGCGTAGCATGCCTGACGTAAGACCCAGTGAAATTACCATAACACTTTGCCTTTACATCATGACCTTCACCAGCCGACACTATTGAGACGCCTTTGTACTGCCTTTCTTGAAATCGTTACTCTTTAAAAAAAAAAAACGCAGCTTTTTAGTTAGTTTAATTCCGAATAATAATCTAATACTTAGATTAATGTTGTATCTACGTTAAAGTGATTAAAAGTAACTAAATATATATTTTCCAATATGTCTTTATCATCAGGCAGTGCTCTTTTTGCTCTCAGGGGGTCCTGTGCCGTACATGGTGCAACCGGTGCAACATGTGTTGGATAATTCCAGAAGAACCTTTGCGTTCCCAGTTCATCAGCGGCGCTGCAGACAAGACGACCCTGCACATTTCACATAATATACATCTCACTCCGTGTTGCGATACGATAGCAAGAACTAGAACTAGTATCTGAAAATCGTTTAACATATAGCACATACACTCTGTGTTTCAATAACTCAGAATTTGAACATTGCGTACATTTTATTAGCAACATTAGCCTGTTAGCAGCACCGTCAACATGTTGAGCGCCGCAAGAACACTTTCAAGGACTCTCCCCACACAGAACACCTCCAGAAACGTGTCTTCCTTGGTAAAAAAGGTAAGTGAAATATATATGTTGGTAGATGACTCTAGTTGCATAATCTGCGTGCTAGGTGTGCATGCTAACCCACGGCTATCATTACCTACGTCTTACCTAACCGGGACTCTCAAACATGGCATTTACATACCGTCTGCAGTGGGAAGACACTAGCTGTCAAAATCATTGTGTAAAGCTATCCTTAAAACACTGAAGGATGTCTGTTTAGCAGATTGGACGTATGTTACGACACATGGCTAATTCGAGTGATGGCTTCTTCCGTTAGCTTCTCGGGTGATTTTTGTAAGCAATTGACGGTCAAATGTAAGTCGCATCGAATATTACTTTTCGAATTACGAATTCGTGTCATTATTCATTTCAATGTAATTCGTATCGCTATGAACACGCCGTGACGAATGACCGATGTGCGTGGCGCAGTAACAGCCAGATTCATTCAATGCTCTTCTCACGTGAGGGGAGGTGACCTTCAGCGGGGCGTCCCTGAGAGGGGGCCAAGCCAAACGTACTGCCATGCCTGACAATAGGTGTTGTTATTCAGTTGTATTAATAATACATGCCTCTTTCTCTTGAGGATATTCTTGGACATCCCATAAAGTATGTTTATGCTAGTACCTGGGGTGCACCTTGACTCTAAAGTCTTCATCACTTATACAATTGAACTTGAATAATTATGCTTTGATACGTTTTTTACGTTTGATAGCTATAGGCATACGGTGCTGTGCTACAGGGGCTCTTGATTAGTTGAAAGTTACTTGGCTGATCACCTCTCTAGCATTCGTTGGCCATGGTCCATCCCTACACACTTATGGGATGGTACATTTTTGAGATTGATTAATATTCCAGAATAGAACAAACTTCATCACATTGACCTCTGGATGTAATGCACTATGACTAAGGTTATAAAACTCCCAAGTTGTGTCTTGTCGTCCAATATAGGTGTAACTTTGATACTAGAAGGAGCTGTTCATAACCATTCAATGTTGTTTCCTAGGCCTGCTGGAATGGCTTCCAATCAGATGTCCTGCGGACCCTTTCCAGAAGGAACTATGCGTGAGTAGAATAAGGATTGCCCCATACTTGATATCCTGCCATTAATCAGTATAGGCTTATAAACAGACAGTGGGATGGAAAAACATGTCCATCTTTTTGTCCAACTTTTACCCATATACATTTTGTTTGTTTGCATGGGTTTGTGTTGCAGGTCTGAAGCCATTAAGGGCTCAGTCATCGGTATTGATCTGGGAACCACCAACTCCTGTGTCGCAGTCATGGAGGGGAAACAGGCCAAGGTGACATTAAGCATGCATTTAACATATTTAGTTTGTGTTGTGGTTGTGGCATTGCGTTATTGTGGAATCTTGGTTAATGTACACAGCTACTGCAATCGGGTACTGTAGGAGCAGCATCTTTCAAACTGTATTGCCTGGACTAGAATCGGCACAGAAGAACACACACCGATGTAGAATGCACATGTTGAGTTATGCCGAATAGACATTTTGAAGAAGTGCTCAACGGTGGTTTTCAACGTTTATGATTGGTACTTCAATGCCTCTGCTCCGTCGCCACGGTTCCCAGGTGTTGGAGAACGCAGAGGGAGCCAGGACCACCCCCTCGGTCATCGCCTTCACCGCGGACGGAGAGCGTCTGGTGGGCATGCCAGCCAAGCGGCAGGCGGTCACCAACCCCAACAACACGCTGTATGCCACCAAGAGGCTCATCGGACGGCGCTTCGACGACCCAGAGGTGCAGAAGGACATGTGAGTGCTCCCCCCTCGCATGCGCTTCCTTTGCAGGACTTCATTGATCCTCATCCAACATTTATGCAATTTCCCTCAGGGATCATTAAAGTATTTGATGTCTGTCTGTCTGTCAACACCGTCTCAATCAACCATTGCATTTCTTTCCTCTATCAAAAACAGGAAGAATGTGCCGTACAAGATTGTGCGTGCGTCCAATGGCGACGCTTGGGTTGAGGCCCATGGGAAACTGTATTCTCCCAGCCAGGCTGGGGCCTTCATCTTGATGAAGATGAAAGAAACCGCAGGTACAGCCAGGGGCAAGGGACAAAAGTGTTTGATATTCTTTTTTTCTTTTCTGAAAAGCCTTCATGGTAATGAATGCTTTTGTGTTGCAGAGAGCTACCTTGGACATGGTGTGAAGAATGCAGTGGTCACTGTGCCAGCCTACTTCAACGACTCTCAAAGACAGGTACACCTTTAATATTGATACAAATGTTGGAGATGTACATGAAGCATTTGGCAATTAGGTTAATAACTCAATAATTGATTAGCAGCAGATGTAAGGTGACCAGACGAGACACTGTGTTGGGTTCAGACGACTGTGCCAAAAGACATTGGTGGAGACGGGACAGGGCTGTTGTGATTTTATTTGGACCCGTTTCATCTTTTTTTTGTTCCAGGCTACAAAAGATGCCGGTCAGATCTCTGGCCTGAATGTCCTGCGTGTCATCAATGAACCAACAGCGGCTGCGCTGGCCTATGGACTTGATAAGACTCAGGATAAAGTGTAAGTCAAGGGTCTATGGCTTGAGACTGCATGTGTTGAGACACAATTGCCACTTGCATTCTACAATTTTGTCAATCGACAATAAATGTATTATTTGCATGTAGTCTAAATTTGATGACCAGTGAACTATTGTATAATATGATTTGATTGTGAAATACAAAAATGACTTGTTGGCTGATGAAAATAATTAGGAAGCAGCACTCTTGAGTTCTGAGTGCAAACAATCTGCTGAATTCATGTCTTATAGCATTACTGCTGTTCTTAACCCCCCCCCCCCCCCCCCCCCCCCCCCCCCCCCCCCCCCCCCCCCCCCCCCCCCCCCCCCCCCCCCCCCCCCCCCCCCCCCCCCCCCCCCCCCCCCCCCCCCCCCCCCCCCCCCCCCCCCCCCCCCCCCCCCCCCCCCCCC
>OMKI01013196.1:3458-18458 GCA_900302315.1 Phycis blennoides | reverse complement strand
TCACTGGGACAGTGTAAAACCTAACTATGTATGGCAACAATGGCAACTACATAAATTAGGTTAAAGTGTATGTGAACCCAGTCAATTCAAACACGATGAGTGTCCGCATGGTTACATTTGGTGACATTATGTTTTTAGTACGTTGTTGCGTATGAGCGTTATAATGAGCAATGTTGTAAATAAAAGGCATTTGGGTGTCTGGGAGGCCTGACCATCTCTCGGACGTGAACATTTAAATCAACGAACGAGCTCCGCACAGCTGCACATCCACACAGCTGCACATCCACACAGCTGCACAGCCACACGCACTGTGGCGTTATACTAAGAGTGTCTGAGAATCTTAACACTCTCTTGGACCCGGCAGCAAAACATTGCCCAGACAGAGCTCCACACGTCCACACACACACCTCGCCGCGAGTGTCCCTTGGCCGTGGCATTGAAGTGATTCCGAAAAGGCACTTTGATGTCACGACAAGAGCACCACATGTGTTCTGAACGGAGTTGAATGTTGTTGAATGTATGGTTGGCGGAGACTGGCAAAAACACAGGATTTTACTCCTGTTTTCTCTAGAATTAATGAAATAGTCTTATTTCAGTAACAGTGATAAAATGGCAGCACTACGTTAATGGTCATATAAGACATGCTATCACGTAAAAAACCCCAATGTTCTGGGTACACTGGCTTTTTAAAGGGTGGCTGGACTCCAACCTCTATGGCAGGTCCTATAAGGTGTGGTCGAGGGCTAAGGAGTAGCCTAGCACATCAGGGGAAAACCGCTGTGACACACGGGTCAGTTCTTGGCCAACTCCTCTTCTCACTGAACCCATCCTCACTGGGATCTAACATTGACGCCTGGTGCTTCTCCTACCATAGTTATACCTATGACCCAGAAGACAACATCGCCTCTGCATGTAGTCGGCGCCACATTCAGTTCAATCTGTCCAAGACAGAGCTTCTTTCCTCCCTGAAAAAGACAACTCTGCATGTCATCGAAGTCTGCTAGAAACTACCTTGGAAGTCTGCAAGAAACTTCTTGCATCTCCCCCCTTCTTGTGGAATAACTTTACAACATCAGGTATATTGGTTGGTTCCTTACTTTACACTTGGCCGAGCGCTTGGCCAGGCCTCTCGTCATCACAGGACTGGAATACAGCAATGCTTTGCTGGCTGGGCTGCCAGCAAGCTCTGCTAAACCGCTGCACAGCACTCAAACTCAAACTAACCTCACTGCACACGTCATGCCACTCAATATCTCATTCTGCTGACTGCTATATGTAGCTTCCCATGTCAAGTTCAGATCCTGGATTTCTGCATTAAGGGTGGTCCCTGGATCTGCACCTCCCCACACCGCATCTCTCATCCATCCCAAAATCCCTCCCTACCCATCCTCTGAGGTCCACTAATGAAAGGCATCTGCCACCGCCAGATGCCATTGGCAGTGTAGACTCTTCTCATGCAGGGTAGTCAATGGGTGGAATGAGATACGGCGCTCCAGAGGATCCGCTGAAGCACTCCCTATCTATCTATCTATCTATCTAATATTCAGCTTGACTGTACGTTTGAGTTTTTTTGGTCAAATGACGATGATGAATGAGCTGTGTTGTGGGTTTTCACGCTATGTGTGCTATTGAAGGAGAAGCCTGCAGAACTTAGCGGCATCTAGCGGAACAGACTTGGCAAAAATGGAATACAATATTCAATATTCAATATTCAATATTCAATACGCATGTATAATTTCCTGAAAACAATACTAATAATGAATGGTAGGGGAGTGGCTCCTCCTCCATGGGGGTCACCATGTTGTACCGCCATGTTTCTAGAGCGGCCCAGAACGGACCCGCAGCTCCTACAGGGAATGCGCCTTCTTGGAAGGAGGGGGGCGTGTTATCCACGGCTGTGATCCGTTTCATTACCGTTGTTGTGTAGGAGTGTTATAATGAGAGATGTTGTATGTCGTGCCACACACCGTGGGGTTGTACTATAAGGGTCAGAGAGGCTTCGCCCCCATAGAGCCTAGTGAAGAGGAGCTCACTCATTCTGCCAAAATATCCAAATCCAGAAAATGTATTTAGAGGGTTCAATTAGAAAGCACTTTTACACTTTTAATCCAAGTGTAAAAATAGTGTAGCGAATGGCAGTTCACAGATGAGGGGGGAATTATGATAAGTGGGTGTGTATTCTGTACTACATTCGTGTTTTGGAGACGTTTGTTTTTGAGGTTGTTTACCTGTTAAAAGCAGCTAAAGCACACTATCACTCTTTCAGATTAAAACAATCTGAAATCCAAACAAATCCGTTACGATACATCTGAATCTGCAACTTTACTGCTAGCTCCTGCTTCATTTCACACACTGGACCTTTAAGTTCAGCAAAATTAAATGAGGATATGAATAAATAAGAAGATCATTTTTCAAAACACTCTGATAACAACATGATGTTATCGTTATTGTCACCTTCCCATATTGCTGTTGTGTAATTCAAGGAGTTTACTTGATGTGGTAATAAAACTTATTTTTGGACGTGTGTGAGACAACATCAACCAGCTGCTTTCAAATGTCACCATTGTCACCATTCCAATTATTCATTGTGTGGATTAAAAATGATGTACTTTCAAAAGTGCTGCTACAGACCCCTGGCTACCACATTCTGTCATCCCCATTGCAATAACAATATCAATTCAACACGCGTGGACACAGTGTTACCAACAGCTCGTCTGACAGCTCAACCCAGGAGCAGACTGGCCACAGGTGTAGCCGTGCCTATTGGGCCGGAATGATGTAATGAAAGTAAGAGCCCATTTTCCTGGATGGTTCAAAACATCCACACCACATCCCCTGCTAACATAATAGATAACCCACCCCCACCCGTCTCCCCTTACACGCCCCACTCCCTCTATGTTCTCTTTGACAACCCAATTTCGCTTTCCTATCCAATCGTTCCCCCCCCCACCCCACCCCCACCCCCTTTGTTTATTTCACCCAGCTATGTGTGTATTGGAAGCTCTCCTTCGCCAAACTATGTCATGCCAGAGCCCTGCTGCTGTTTATCAGCTTGTTTACTCTGCCCATCTCGTTCCTGCCTGCTTTGTGATCACTATATATGTGTGTCCAGCGCTCCATCCCAATGGCACTGCCTTGCTGCCCATCCCACGCTTGCTACAGTTGCTTTTCGCCGGGCATACTAAACAGATCTCTCTGGCAGAACGCGATGGTGACGGGGCATTTTCAATGAGGTACACAGAAGGACAATAACAACCACACGGAATGAACGACTGCTGGCCAGAACCATTGTATCGGGACCAGAGGTTTGTGACTCATTGAATGACCATTCAGTCCTGTGAGCTCGCAGCTATTCAAATCACAGTTTCAATTCAAAGTCAAAACGGTGAGGGATTAATTAATTGATCATTATATTTTCTGACATAACCGAACACCAATTAACCAACAAACATATGTTCATGGCCGTGTCAATATGTTTTTAGTAAATCTGTAGCAGTGTGTCTGTTTATGAACAGGTTATTGCAGCCAGCTCATCTGATTGAGTTGTGTTGTGTTGATGTTCCTTCTCATACAATCAATGGCAAATTTAGATACATTTAGAAGATATACGTACTTGCTTACACATTCATGTATTCCTATCAATCCATCTATCTGAATATCATCTTATTAAAGGTAGGCCTATACAATTGTAAATAAGTCTTGGTACTCCGGAGTTCAGAGGAGAATTCCCGGATTCCTACAGATTATGGCGTCAGAAAGTGTTAATATTTTTTGCCAAAAGTGTTTTTAAAGAGATGGTCAGCAGTAACGTAACAATGTAGGATTTATTTGATGAAACACCACTGGGGAGTGGAAAGAGAAAGCCCCTTACCCAATGCTGCCAAGTCAAATGCGTGACAAATATTATATATATTATATTAATATGTCTCAACACTGCCATCTACTGGTCATGTGTTCACTTTTAGCCATGTGCGGAATATATACCAGATTTTATATTTTAGGATTAAGATTATGTCTAACATGTAATGAATAACCAAGCATAATAAAAAAGCACTGCTCAGTTATATTGGTAGGATACAGTAGGATACAATCCTACTAACTGGATAGTAAACAGTATTTGTTCTTATCCACAATGTAAAGATACTCGTATAGAATCCAACAGAACTATAGCCTACTGTTTAACCATTTGGTGCACTGTATTGAATTAAAAATATGAATCATCATCATTAAAATCATTAAAAACAATCATACACTGATATTTTGGAAGTAGGAGTTACCAGTTAACAGTAAGCATTGTGTAACTTTTTTACACTTTTATTTGAAATAGATTTTTTTAGTTGAAATATTTTTTATATATATTTATTTTTCATAAATAGCTATAGGGTTACATATAAAGTTTGAAAATAATGAATAATAATGAATGAAATTAATGAAAAACATTTCTACACATTTCAGCCAATACATTTTCTAATTCTGCATTTTTTGTTACTTTTTTATTTTAATATGCACTATAGGGGTCATAACATATATGACCCCTATAGTGTATGCAATGACCAGTTGCAAGACCAGTTAAATGCCTCCAGGCAGCTAAAGGTGAAAGGTAGCACAGTAATCTATGTGTTCAGGATGGGCTCTTCATGCATGATAGAAAATAATATTGTGATACAGTGCAGCGAAGAGCATGTATTCATAGCATCACTGAGGGGTTGTCTTACCTGTGTAGTGGCGATCATCTTTGTAAACAAGGAGATGGACAGAGGAAGAAAGAGGAAGAGAGAGAAATAAAGTAAATACATACACTGATAACAATGTTGCACAGTGGAGGGGTGAGGAATTACACCATCAAATGTGAGACCAGGGGGATGATTAGTTGGCCATGTTAGAACATGAGCCAGGTCAGTCATTTGTCCAGGACACTGTAAGCATCCTACTCATGTGATGACAGCCATGGGATCTTGCGACCACATGGAGATCATATGACTCGATATGAATGACATTGTTAACACCATTTGTTACTCACCATTATGACAAATGGCAGTGACATTTGAAAGACAATGACAGTGGAAATGCCCCCAAAAAACCAGCAATGCTGACATGTTGCAATGCTGAAATCCTAGGGCGTCTTATCTACTTCCTCATTGCATGTTTGTAATTTTCCCTTTACGTAAACACAAAGCAAAATAGTTGCTTTGAAGCAAGGCAAATAGAGATAATTGTATTTACAACAACATAAATGTGTCTCATATATGAAATCAAGATAATGTCAAAGTGATAGTATTGTACAGTATCGTACATATTGTTTCAAGAACAAGCATTGTGATGTGATGACAATTGATTCCTACTCTCGGGAGTTCTAGAGTACAAGTAGGACGAACGCACTCACAGTGACAGACAGGTTTTGGTGTGTCCCACTTTCCCATTTTATTGCAGTGTGTGGAGTTTCGTCCGATGAGGATGAATCCCGGCAGGCAGCTGTAGTGCAGCACAGTGCCCTCTACTGGAGGCCCCAGAGGCCAGTGGCTCACCCGGCCGTTCTCCAGCGAGGTCCACACACGCGCACAGAGCAACACTAGGAGAGGAATGTGCATAAAGATAAAATAAGTCATAAGTCATTCAAAAGATCAACATTTAATTAAAGTGATACAATTTATTTGACAAACTATAACCCAATGTTTTGTTAGCTGGTGGAATTCTAAACAAATATTCAAAACATTTAAACATTTGGGAATCAAAATCTAGTCTTATGCTGATGACAATGTGCACCAAATACTTAGTGAGAGTGGTGATGTCACCTCAAAAGAAGGCAAACATTTCCAAGTGATGTCATGACCAAAGAAACATAGAGCTATAGTGCCATCATGAGGTATAACCTTACAGCAAGCTTGTGTTCTAACAAAAGCAGACCATGTGGTGAGTAACAAAATTAGTGCACATGCTCTCAGAAACAGGGGTGGAAAGTGCTTGAATAATTAAAATACTATACATGAATACTTATTGAAGTGGTTACTGAGCTCCTTATTTACCTAAAATTTCCCTCAGGATGAATAAAGTGTCTAATCTATCTATCTATCTATCGAGCTAATACAAATATATACAGTATATATATACACATAGTATGTAGACACTCAGGCAGCATGAATCACAAACAGCCTGTGTCCTTGTCTCGGAGCCCAGTTAAAGTCACCTAGGTGGAGCATGGCAGCTCATTTTGACATTTACTAAAGTACTGTTTTGTGAGGGGATTTCAACGTTTTCCTCAGGATATAAGCACCTTTTCCACCACTGCTCTTAGCAAGTACTGTTGAACTGTGTTCCAGAGTGTGGAATTATGTTCCAGAGTTCCATGAGTACCAGAAGCATGCCTGCACAGTGTGTTGGGAGAATGGGCATTTCAGTCCAATATACCTCTTACCTCCTTACTAAATTGAGCCAGGGATGCCATGTTTTTTTCTGGTCAAAGGGGGGACGTAAGATTCTATTTTCAATTGGATTACCTATTTTATTTACATTTAAAACATGTTTCTTTACCATAATGTAACTTTAAAGCTGCTATCATTAATTTGTTGTGATTGCAACTCATGTTGGTTCTCATGCATTTGGACCTATAGCAATGGCTACCAACAAATGAGAACTATGAACTACTATATATCAATCAAAACACAATTTCATCAAAACCAAGTGGGGCTAGTAAATGGCTGATTGTATATATTCTCTGCTCACCAAGGCCCTGTAAAAATATAGAAGCCGCAAGGGAATTCATTCAGTACATTTTTTAACAAATGACACATCATGGACATAATCGGAAAATTATCCATTCATTAATCAATTATTGAAATTCATGTTTAATTAAGTCATTAATCAAACATTGTTATTAAACACAGACTGGACGTCTCTTAATGACTTTAGCTTACTTATTTCTGAATTTCTTTCTTTGTTTACCATGGTTAATTTAATTTGTACAGGGAGCAGATCTCCAAGAAGGTACTGGAAGCCTGTAGCAGCCAACAATGTCATAAGGTCATGAAAATCCACTAACACATGAAAATGTAATGACGTTTGCACTCAACTTGATCAAACAATTTATAAAACCCAATAATGTAATAAATTGACCAATAAAGTAATAGAATGTGATGACTGATTGTAGTGATGTAATGACTGATTGTAATTACAGTAACATAAACATAGTGTCCCCATATAATCATATAAAATATATACATATCATATAAATCATATAAATATAATTTATTAGATGACGTCTGTGGTTCTGACAACCACCATAGCTCCACAGGGTGAGCTGCTGAACAAGTGCACTGCAGCACATATTCAAAGTGAAAAATGTAATTATTCACTGACACTTGTAGAATAGAAATGTAGAATGTCTTTGCTCTATTGTTACTTTGGAGCCAGCATGCATGTGCCCTGGTACATGTTAGCCTTGGTTCGGCCTATATGTGATATATTAAATATATTAAATATACATAATACCTTTAGCTTGAAGCTAGTAGCATAGAACATTTAATTAGAAGTTAATAGCTTAGCATATTTAGTTTGAAGCTATTAACACCACACATTTGACTAGAAACTAGTAGCATAGCACACCCAGCTACAGTAGTAGCTATAGCAGTAACATAGCACACTTATTTTAAGGCTAGTAGCACAACACATTTAGCTAAAAGCTAGGCACCACATTCAGTTTGACACTAGTACTATAGTCTGAGACAGGTTTACATCTTGACAGATTATGCTTCCTTTGATTTAGCCAAACAAAAGTAACACATTCTCAGTAGAAGCCTGGTACCTTCTGCTGGCAAGAGACCCTTTTCACAGAGTTGTCATTGTACGTGTCTTTATATAACAGTGCACCGGTAGTAGACTTATCTTCCCTAGTTTACCCATGCCCTTGTACATTAGTTATAATAATTGTCAGTTAGAATAAATGTAAAATGTATCCAAATGTACTCGTTTGTTGTTCTTTATTTACAAAGAATATATACAGGACACACATCGAAAAAAGATTTATGTGCCATACTGTAACCCGGTAGGCTGTACTATCGCAAAACTGTGATCAACTCTTGTGATGACATTTTTCCCATTGTATTTTTGTCCACAAGAGAAAAATAATACAAATGTGAACTTAACATCTATGATTATCATTATTATCCATAAAAGAGCACATAACATCACATCGTACAGTGATTTGCGATCCGTTTCCGCATGACGGCAGCTAACAAAAAGTGTAACATAGGACCTGCTCCTTCATCATTGCGTAGGGGTGGTGCAGGTTATAGTTTCATCTACTACCCGTGCCTTGGTACAGAACAAGAGACCCAGTGTTGTGAGAGACACCCGTGTTTGTCTTATGACGACACCTCTGTGAGAAGGTTCTATTGTGAAGAGTGACAAACAACTGAGAGTGTACACAGTGGTTTAGGCCTACTCACAGCATCTACTGTGTTGGCTGAGATCCGTCCAAGTTCCATTGGGCAGACATTTTCTGACCTTGGGTCCCACGATCACCCTGTTCCCTCTGCAGATGTACTCAATCTCATAGTCTACCGGCAGCACCTGCACACTGCGGATCTATACCAACACACACACACACACACATGCACGCATGTACACGCACATCACACACACACACACACACACACACACACACACACACAAAATGATGTCAGTAAATTGAAATTGGCCAATAGCTAGACGAGACTGAATGGGAGAGAAAGAAAGAAAGAAAGAAAGAAAGAAAGAAAGAAAGAAAGAAAGAAAGAAAATTATAATACAAATAATTATATACAATAATAATAGTTATAGCATTCAGAATAGTTCATGAATAACAATAATAAATTAAATACATTAATAGAGCCTTTTCACAGATCATCAATAGTAGGGTAAAGTAACTGCCTGTTCCTTTAACATACGGTTGGTTTCAGGTTGGTTTAATTTATGTCTCACCATGCAGCACCAGCATAGTCAATGTCTATTTACTTGACTAATTGTGTCTATGCTGGTGCACTGCCAGACCTGAATCTAACTCAGCTGTAATTAGCTCCACCTGCGTTTTTCATTCTGTGAAAGGCTCTATTCTATAATGAGTGAGCTATTGAAGCTCACTCACTCACTCACTATTGCTCACCTGCTCCTGCGTCAGGCCCCGGTACCTTATCCCTCCATCCCGAGGAGGCCGGATGATGGCACACCCTGCAACAGGAAACAAGCTGTTACATGCACTTCCTGCCAACATCCGTCTCTCACCAGCGGTTCACCGCTCCAGTCAAGGGTCTCACACACACAAACAGTTCACCTGGCAGGGATCGGACCCCAGGTCTGCCTACAAAAACCTTTATCTGTACTTTATGGTAGATGGTCTACAGCTGTCTGACCAACATAATGAAGCATTTCTGCTGGAAGCCACTAGATGGCGACCTCAGCTCTGGTTCACGCCTGCAGTTAGAACTGGGTGTCTGGCATCTTGAGGCATTTTCTACCATTAAAACTACACTCGGCTGCCGTCAGATGACTGCTAATGAGGCAAAGGTTTCAAATTGAAAAAAATCACACCTACTGGAAATACCTTAAACTGTGTGTGTGTGTGTGTGTGTGTGTGTGTGTGTGTGTGTGTGTGATAGAGAGAAAGAGTTTGTGTATGTTTGTGTGTGTGTGTGTGTGTGTCTGGTGGAAGAGCTGGCATCATAACCAATACAATCTAGGTAGCAACCTATCTCTGAGGCGGTGAGAGAAATGACCTCAACGTTGATCAGGCTACAGCCCCCTCCCACTTATCAATGCTGCTCTATAAGGCACACATTTAACATTCATTACCACACACAGGACAGGGAAGAGCGCATTTAAGCCTCTTCTGCAAAGGGTAGTAACGCCTCACTCCATTCTCAGTGAGCGTGGCCTGACGTCATTCACAATGTCACCCTATACCCAGACACCATAGACACCACGTTTGGCTTTTATATCATGTGACGTGATATACAAGTTTTATATTATGTTTTCTCTTTCAAACATTTCAATAGTAAGGCTGCTAATCGATGTGATGTTTGCATCTTTAGGCTCTCCATACACAACAACATGTGATCAGCACAACGTGTCAGCTGTACTGAAGCGCAGCGGTGAATGAAATGTGCTCAGGGGCTCAGCTATGCATTAGCTCATGCTTGTCTTATATTCAGGGTCAACTTGACCTGAGCTTGTGTGTGCTTGTGTAGTTAAAGAGAGAAAAATAGGGGATGAGAATCGTCCACATAGAAAATTGTCTTTTTAAACTCGTGCTGCAATTTTTGTTGTTTTTATCATTGCAGTTCTCCAGTTGAACCATCGTCCGCCTTTCAAATCGGCTGCAAGGTGTTCTGTAGAACATCGTCTCGTTTTTTTTCCGAACAGTTCCCCTCCTTATCTTGACTTCGCCCCTCCTCCCAACATACCCCCCAACCCACACGCAAACACGCATGCATGCACACACACACACCCCCAAACCTGAGAACAAGCACATATCTGCAGTGTTGGATAATAGGCAGGTTCAGCAGTAGTGAAGAACACCCTAATTACTACAGTTTCACCACATCTCTAACCAGAGGGCAGCTGATGATGACGTGACTATAATGGCAAACGATCCCCCATACACAAAGCAGCAGCACAGCCAAGAACAGTCTGCTCCGGTTGGGGGGGCGGAGGGGGATATGACAGGCATCCTACTAATCTGATGGCAGGATTATGTCTGTATTGCAAAGATCAGACATCTGCCTGTGTGCATTAGTGTCAAATGATGGCCTGAAGACTTAGAAGCATGTATAATAGGCTCTATGTGTTTTTGTACACGTCTTCTTAACTTGCCGGCTGAATCTGTTGACAGTTAGAAGTTGGATAATGACACTCATCCAACGGTGAGAGCCCTGGCAGCAACTGTGTAACACGTCCTTTCTTTTGGATGCTAAACACCGTATCCATAAGGTTTAGGTGTGCTGTCAGTAAACAAGACTGACTTTGACAGCCACTACGACACATCCGAAAGAACAAGTCATTTGAACTCGTTATCATAATGACATCGCATGCCCAATAAGTGGCTGGACAAGACGTGAAGAGACATCAACAAAATAATAGAACGCTGTACAAACACAGCATGAGAACAGTAATTTCAACAATCTGCACATGGGGATTATATCAACAAAAGACTTAGATGAGATGAGATTCATTATATATACAGATAGAAACATCTTTATAGAAACAATATCCCTATAACGTTAATAGTAATGTTGCTCCAGAATGTGTGTATACATTATACATGCCTTGAATCTGATATTTTTCTCTATCAAAAGCACACCACGGGATTAATTACAGCCAAAAAGTCATTCTAGAGATTTGGCATAAAACTGCTTTCTTATCAGCTATAATCTTAAACTCAATCACTTGCCAACAAAGACGCACACATAGACACACACAAACACAGACACCACACACACTCACACACATACTCACACACACACACACACACACTCACACACACACACACACACACACACACACACACACACACACACACACACACACACACAAGCAAGTGCCAAGAGGGGCGGTCTGCAAAGACCACCCACAGAACAGCCCATTCTCACACACGGCTCTAACCTCACGCCTGTCAGAAACAACCACTTAAGAAGGAATGCGGTCATTACCTGCAGACGTATTGCGCACAGCAGTTGCGGAAGGTAGCGCTGAGACGATAAGGAGGAGAAGCAACAATGCCATTCCTTTACCTGTCGAATGAAGATAGAAAAATACACACACAGCGTAGTATTAGCAACACCAACACAGTTAAAGCCTGGGTGACAAAGCATAAAAGTGCATGAAATATTTCACAAGATATTCCTTTGTGCCGGACCACTGGACCTTTAGTGCAGAAGATGTGTAATGCTTTGGGAGAGAAAAAAAACATGTTTTTCTGTATTTGTAAGATTGATCTAACACAAAACCCCCTGCTGCAGAATGTATCATATAGCAATCCAACACAACCGCACAGGTGTACTTTAGGCAGAGCTTTTTTGGATGCAGACAGAAGAAATATATATATTGTTTAAATCAATTAGCCTTTAAGCCTGAATTAAGCCTGTACAAATCTTAATAAACATTTGTGGACTTTTAATATTTGAAAAGGTGTGAACATGACATAGGCTAAATAAGTGAGCGCATTTGAACAATATTTGTGAAAAAGAAACGCACCTCACATAACGCAGACAAGTCTGACTCAATCTTGACTTTATATTTATTGTCTGTCATTCAAACTAATTATTATAACAATCAGTTATTACATATTATGGCAGAATACAGTGAATCCGGAGGAGAGGATCAAGGCAGTGAAGAGCTGCGAGGGTGGAGGGCCAAAAGGGTCAAAACTACGCCTAATTTGAAACTACGTCAACTACAGCATTTTTGCTGTCATAACACCCTTTTCACACCACTTAGCCTGAACTCTTCAATGGTGTAAAATACTGCGGGATGGACTGCTTTTGAACACGCCACTGAACCCGTCAAACTGTGCATTCAGTAGTTTTTATAACAGTCAAATGAGTTGCTCCTCTTGACTCTCTCAGCCAGCACTTATGAACCTTCTTCACCCAACCAACCAACAGTCAGACAGCATCATCAGACCCATTAATGATCTGTACTGCTCACGATTAAACACACGGATTGTAGTGTTGTCAACGCACAGCACCAACCATAGAAAGAGCATTCATGGGTTGGTGCGGTCTGACCTTTGTTATCGTTGATTGGGTGAAGAAGGTTCATCATGTCAGGCTGACATGAGGACAAGAGGAGGAGCTCATTGCGCGTTCAATAGCGCGTTCAAAAACAGTCCAAAACGCTGTATTATACGCCGTTGTTCAGTTTAAGAAAAGCGGCGTAAAAAAAAACGTCACTTTGAACCAGGAAGACGGCATATTTTACTGCTAAATAAAACAAAAACCAACAGCATCAATGCCATGACGCCACACAGACACTACGCTGCTGGGTACTGCTGCCTGTGTGCGTGCGAGCGAACTGAAGAGATCGTGTGCTGTTACTTGGATGCCATTGATTGTGTTATTGCCCATCAACTATCATGCGCATGGACCAAACAGCCATGGAACACCAGGGGGCCAAACATCACCCAGAATAAGCATGTGGTAAAGAGTAAAAACATTCAAATGCTTTATTTTGGTGTCACCGTTCACACTTGCCATTAAAAGATGGCCCAGGAGGTTGACAGCTAAATATACAGGTGTAAGCAGCTCCAAGGAGCATTCCCACATACACTGACGCCCCCCCAAGTGTTGCATTTGGGGGGGTTAAGTGTCCTCCACAAAATCCCAGCTCATGTTGATGAATGAGTACTTAAGTAGACTTTATATCAAGTACTTTGTGATTGAGTCAAATGCTTATATCCTTCTTCATTCTTTTTATAGGAGTATAGGAGAAAGAATTAAATGAAAGTCACATATTCAGAAGTCATCTTGCCTAGAGTAAGCCAGAGTCAACAGCGTTTTCATTGACTTGTAAAATGGACACTAAATGGACACACTGGTAAATTGATATGTTGTATTAACCCTAACCCAGATATTTACATATCGAGCAGTCCTTTGAGACATGTAATGCTTAAGCGCTTAGTCCTAACCACCATGTGAATACCTGCCAACAAGATACCCAGCCTGAACAGTCCACTTGGCTGCAGATCTACAAACATGTTATACATGTATATCTGTGATCTATAGCTGGCCCCCCTTTCGGCCCATTCTGGAATTGTAATGGAAATAAAATCAATTAGGTTTTCAAGACGTTGTGACGTCGTGACTTGACAAGGGCTTGTCTGTGTGTGTGTGTGTGTGTCTGTGTGTGTGTGTGTGTCTTGTCTGCACGTGCGCGCACACACACACACACACACACGCATGCCCAAAAGCACACATAACGGCGCGACGGTGATGTCCTGTGAAGCTGTTAACCGTGTCGCTGACGCAAAGGCGCCATGGCCTTTGTAGTGCGTTTCCCCCTTGGGTGCGAGGTGTTGAAATGTGCCATGGCTGTTTGAGGTGGAGCATGTTCCAGGTGTCGACGTGAGCGCCGCTCTAGTCGGCAGCGTTAACGCAATTCAAAGTTCTAAAGCGATCCTGTGTTCCGTGGATGAAGACATAAAAGTGTTTCTAAACCCTCAAATCCTCTGCTCCACTTCAATTTTGACAAATTCCGTTCTTGGCTGCGCAGATGCATCAGAATGGTATTGAGTATATATATATATATATATATATATATACATCTATATATATATATATATAATCAGGACATGTTACATTGGTTACATGGTACATATTTTTTACAATGCAAATGGTCACTTGGTGGTGTGATGCTTTGGGGCAGATGAGGGTGGAAGAGCCGTGACGAGAACACCCTCTGATAGTGTCTATATACACGTGTGTCTATATACATGTCTGAATACACGGTACCTTTATGGACCAAATTGTGTTTCATTCCGTGAAAGAGGCAGGTCCAAAGGAGCAGTGGTCGCTTTTAAAGCAGACAAGAAGAGTCCATGTATGTACATTTACTTCTCTGTTACATAAAATGCCAAATTTACATCTATAGTGTTTACTAACAATTCCAACAAGGGGAGAATGCAAAACCGTTCGACAATAGAAAACACACAGTGATTTGCATGTATTTTACATATGAGAAGCAACGGACGATTTATTTTACAATACAGCTTACAGCCTAAACATGCAACCTCACAAAGCATGCGCACGCACACACACACGCACGCACACACACACACACACACACACACACACACACACACACACACACACACACACACACACACATGCAAATGTGTGCACACAAAAAAAACACACACACAAATGCACACATTGACATGCATGCACACTTGGACACACACACACACACACACACACATAGGCTTGCATGCATACTCACTCATGCTTACTCATTCAGTAACTCGAGATAGATAGA